>VDFB02000947.1:0-12671 GCA_007258455.2 Sequoia sempervirens | reverse complement strand
CTATCACTACCATTACGTTATATTTTATATTTTATATATATCTAATGGGACATGTCCCTTACATTCTTCTATGATTTTGGAGGGTTCCTCTTTAGCTAAGATCTTTGCAGTGGTTTGTGTTAAGGATTATGTTGTTGTTCTAGCTTTAGCTTATCCCCTGCTAGCAAGATCCTTCCTAGGAAAGTATAAATTATTTTTTTCTCTCAAATTATATTAAAATGTAACCCATTGCATATTTTTTTCCATGTTTCAAGTTCCAAGGAAGTTCTCATGACAAGAATATTGAAGAATGGTCCACAATTTACATGAAACCACATATCATTTTACTATTTGAAATATAGACTTTGACATGTGTTGATTTCTTGTTTTACTTTGATACACATCCATGTAGTAGTTCACATGCACATTAATGTGGGAGAAAACATTAAGGTTGATAAGTATATATTGATCCCCTTTTCTCTTATGTTTTGGATCCACTTTAATTAGGGTGTCCTAAATAAGATTGTTTTCTTAGAAGTGACTTATTTATACATAAATTTGACTCATACACTAGTCTCTATCCACATACTTAAATATCCCTTATCCCTTGATTTACTACTACCCTACCTAGATCAAATTTGTGGATGCAAACCTAATGCAAGTCAACTTATTAGTGATGGATTAGATCGTTAAATTTTTAAATTTAAAGTTAACAAAATAAGCCCATTTTTACCTCCTTTACTAGTTATCATGATCTTACCTAGCAGGTTGCTTTAATCTATGTTCTTAGTTGCTATATTTCGAGGACACACACCGATTTCATTTGAAATCATGCTAGAATGTGAAAAGAGTATTTAGATCTAAGAGCTCAAAGGAGAACCTACTCTACATTTATTATTTGTGACATCATTCTAGTACCATTGGGCACTTGAATTCTATCTTCAAATATTTGTTTAGAGCTAGAAGCTTGATGCATCAAGGGGTTTGATTGAGGAGAATTTGACCCTTGTGATCTGAAAAATTCTTAAAGGTGTTTATAAACATTGTTTATCCTCACGACAATTTAAATATTAGACAAGTGAGTTGTAATAATTTGTGAAGTTCCAAATTGATCTTATGAGTTACATGGTCACTTCTGCATAGAATATTACTTCTACACATTTGAAGATTAGTTCAATAGACATAGATTTGAATCAGGACAACATATAATGATTTATTTTTTACTTAATACTTTTGTTTTAATCACCTAAAAATATAAAATATCAATAAATTATTTCTTGACATTTGTTACAACATTTGTTCATCATCAAATTTTGACTAAATATTATTTTTAATTTAATTCTATGTTTATTAATACTTAAACAATAATCAAATTTAAATATTCATTACTAAATTATTATTTAACCTATTTTCTAAAAAATTAAAAAAATAAAATTATTTCCTTACAAATCTATTAAGAAAACTCACCGAAAAGAGAATGAATTACATATTTTCCGTTTGTATATACTAATGAATTTTCTTTTACCTAAAACAATATATATATTTTTTGGATCACTTTATATAGATTAGTCGTTTATAAAGAAAAAAAGGTCACTTTATGAAAACAATTTTTTTTTTGAAATGGAATAAATGACTACAAGAAGTCTAGTGAAGAAATGCAAATGCTTACTCAAAATAGTTTGGATGTAAGTAAAGGTTTTGAAACGGAACAGATTGTAAAAAGAGTTACTTGGGCTATACGCTTGGTAGCTTTTCATTTACTCCTCTCCCATCTCTGTATTTCCATATTCCATTCTTGGCCGCTTCCCTTTTACTTGGCTAACAAGAGACTCCGTCTGACGGAAAGTGAAAAAACATCAACTCACGCACAGAACCATTCCCCTCACAACCGAATGCTATATTTATGCACTCCATCGACTTCTCTCTCTAACAAAGCTTTTTCATTAATTTTATAGACATTATCATTTCTACAAGTATTTCTTAACTCTTTCGTATTGTGTTTATTTAGGACTGCCCTCTTAAGTATTAGAAACCGCAATGGAGTTGAATTTGGCATTGAGTACTGCACGCACAAGAAGTTCTAGACATGGCCGTCTTCGACTTGAAGGATTTTGTGGCGACGTTAGATTGAGACAGACTCGGTGCTCCTACTTTCTCAATCTCATCCTTCAAGGTACTTCAATTATACATTATACATTGCTACTTCAATCTTTCTTTGTTTCTTATAAGAAGCATAGTATTAAAGAGACGCATGATATTGTTTATGTTGTGCAGGTTTGAGAACAGATGAAATAGAGGTGGAAATGGATAAGGAGCGGAGTGTGATATTACGTGGAGAAAGTTATTGCAAAGAGGTTGGAATGCTTAAGTGGAGGTGGCGCCTCATGGCTAATGGCGCCCCAACACGGAAGAGAAGAAGGCCTTTCAAAATTCCTGAGGACGTGAACGTGGGCGCTACCAGCGGCAGCTTTGACAAGTACACTTTGCATCTTGTCATGCCCAAATTCAAACACACCAGATTTAGTCCTTATCATCTCATTCACCTTCACTCTTCTCATCGTCATCACATGTAAAATGGTAATGCCTACAAACTACAAGCTGCTTCATTTCCAGCTGCTGAGAATGTAAACTATTCGTCGTGTTCGTATACAAGTGAAATCATTAACAAGGACACAATATATTCTTCTACGAGCTCTGTGTCGAATGCCTACGAAAAGAAGCAACAATATCGCAGGACGAGGAGGAGGATGAAGAAAGTAGCCATGAAAAACCAAAATGTGGCATAGTACATAAAATTCTTATTCGTAAATCCCAACCATTCTTTGTAAATAAAATACCCATGCCCCTATTGTAAACTGACCCCCTGTACAAGTATGCAAGACTTTGCTTGTTCCCGAAGCCCGAGAAGAAAAAATTCAAAGTGTATTCACATCTTTGTATAAATATGTTAAAATAACATATATTGTATCTAAAACTAGTTTCTATTTCACCTTGTTTTTTGGTTGAAGATGAATGGCATTTCCAGTCTCTTTATCACTTTCTTTTAGACTTAGGATGGATTTATGATTCATGGCATGATTTGAAAACTTATAATCTTCTTAGTTTCCATTTAATTTATAGAACTGTTTGGGTTTACAAATTGTGTATTTGCATTTTTCTTTTTTCTTTTTGATTTGTTTAGTTTATATATAATAATTAGTATATATATTATGTTTTGCATAAAAGGTAATAAGTTATTGTGAGTTTACTTTTATAAATTTTAAAAGTATAGATTTAATTTATAGATTATTAATTTCTTGTTTTAGGTTTTCAATTTAATTCAGATGTATAATGTTAAATTTATCTTTGAAATTTCAAATTCAAATTTAATTATGGATCCAAATCTCTTTTTATTAGGTATTATTTTCCAACTTAACCATGAAACATTTGATTTTGCATGCTTGGGTTCTATATAAAAGGATAAATCCTAATCATTTTAACACATCAAGTTTGAATCCAAGTCATAGAAAATCATTGCATCATCATCTAACATCAACAATTACACAACCACGATACAATATGGATATTGCATGGTTGCTTAGTGTGTCTTCAACTTGTTCTAATCATTAAATTGATTAATGGGTTTGTAGCTGAAAAGTTTTTGTATTTGAGTGTGTAAGTTTATTTCCCATCAATGTTTTAGATCACACTCTGTGATCCATCATGAGGATGAAGTAGAGAGCATAAGGAAAAAATGATAGATGTAGAAAATAACTTGTGCAAAATAAACTTCAATGATATATGTAGATCATTGATTGCATGATCCCTCTTAGAAGGAGGAGAGCGTCTCTCCTCGTGGTGTATGGTGAAGATGGGGGTCTATCCATTGATCTTGTGATCCCTCTTGGAAGGAGGAGAGTGTCTCTCAGCGTGGTGTATAATGAAGATGGGTATTGTGCACTCCCGTCGTCACACACGCAATTCAAATTTGTATTTCCTTTTATTAGACACCAACTCATGGGTGAGCCAAACTATGAAATGACATTGGATAAGATGATATCCAAACAAATTCCTCCATTTGACATGTAAGTGCTACAATTTGAAGAGTGGGTCCAATACTGGATTACAATCTAGTTAAGTCTCCCACCTTAGCCTTGCGAGCCTTTAAGCTGGTTAGAAAAGTTCCATTGGGCAAGTAATATCTAGCTCGAGTTCACAAGTTGTTGCCACATGTTTCAAGAGTGCATAAGATTTTGACAAATGTTTATATTTTTTCTTTCACATGCTTTGCATATATTCAAGACTTGTAGAATTAGGCCATGTGTTAAGTGGACTATGGTATGTCCTTGTAGCCTTTTAGATGAACATAAAATCTCTGTTGAGAGTTCAAGAGATTGCTTTTGAGTAACAAAGTAATATTGTGTTAATGTAAGGGGGTTGAAGTCTTATAGGATGGATTTTGCGGAACATTAGAGGATTGCATCATTAAGAAAAAGTTAGTCTTACATTATCTCAATGATTGTGTGGAGTAGTGACATAATTGTTAGGTTGGCTGATCTTGACATTGAGGTAAAACATAATTAAAGATGAATGAAATTTTTATCTTTAGTTAAGTTGATCATTAGGACGATGATTCTTTAAGGGGAGAAGGATGTCACGACCCCTATTTTCAATAATTAATTTATAATTTAATATTACTATTTAAAATTTCATTGACCAAACTTTCTTTCATGTGCGTGACAGGAAAATACTCTCGGCAAAGAGAAAATCACTGAGGAGGGGGTGTCTAGCTAATGTAAGCAACTGTGGTGAAAGAAATCTACACAAACACTTAGATGATATTTAGTTTCCTTGTCTCTACATTAATTAATTAAATTGAGTGTTAGTAAATATTAGAAAAGTCCTTAGAAAAATAAAGTAGTTTAATTTATTTTATAAAGTGGTTTTTATATAAAATATATATGTGAAGGAAGAATAATTAGGATTATTTATTTATTATTTTTGAATATAATTATGATGCAAAGTTAATTAATAAACCATGTTAGTTTTATTAGATAAATATGAGAAAAATCTTGGAAAAAGAAAGCAAGATTTATAAAACAAAACAATGAGATAGAAAAATAGAAAAGGGACTTAAATTTGCGAATTTGGAAAAGTTGAAAGAAGAATGGCGAAGAGGAAAAGAAGAAAATAAAGAAATTCATCGATCAAACAACGTTTAACCAAGAAAGGAAAAGAAGAAATTCTTGGAGCATTGTCAAAGATCTTCATATTTATAGGTTCCTCAAAGAAATTATGAGAATGATTTGTGGATCTAAGTTTGAATGTGCATAATAACCTCTTAAATCATCAATTCCATGAATTCTTGTGTTGTTATTAAAGGATTTTTGTAGATATCTTTCCAAAATTGTGAATAAATATGCATACATATGCATGTATTTTCCAATACATGCATATATGTGCATATTTATGCCATTCACATGGCTGTTCAAACCAGTGATTAAAGAAAAACTAATGTTGTCATGCTGATTCAAAACAAATAAGACCAAAAATTCTACATGTTATTGTATTTTAAACATTCACTGTTGAAACATTCTTCAATACTGTTGTAACATGTTTATGCACTGATGTAGCATGCATATAAACTGGTGTAGCACGTATTTATGTTGTTCATACATTTATACGGTTGTTACAACAAATATGCAGTAGCTTCAAACTTCATATTGCTATTATAATTATTCATATTGTTGTTTTAGCTTACTACATCATTGTTCCAGCCTATCATAATGTTGTTTTAACTCATTAGATCATTGTTCCAACCTTATGCATTGCTATTTCAAGCTTTCTTGTTGTTGTCCCGACTTTATACACTAATATTTCATCATCTATGTTGTTGATATAAACTTATGAGACCAACTTTGAGTGCAAATTGATAGCAAATTGATAAAGGACAGCAAGAATAAAACTGGATTTAAGAGAGTAGAAAAATTGATTCTCATTTTTATACAAGAAATCATACTTGGAAACCTTCATTGGGAAAGCATTACTGAAACCTGGCATTTTAACTTACAAAATCTAACCCAATAAATCATTGTATGAATGTTGAAGGCTAAAACTATAATTGATTTATCTTATGCATTAATTAGATGAATAAAGGCATTTACGTGAAAGTAAACATGCATTAAATTGATAGAAAGAATTTGACTTAATTTTTCCTTTTAAATCAAAGAAAAGTGATTGAATGTCTTTGAAAGAAGCTATTTTCCTTGCGATTGATATGATATTTGGAACATTATTTAAGTATGTTGAAATCAAACATAACGATTTGTTTATTTCAAATTCATTTCATAGTCTCTTTATATCTAGGTAAATATTTGATAAAATATTGTTTCATTTGTATAGATAAAAATTAAATGATGAGTAATTAAATCATTACAAATGAGATTATGTTTCTTTTGTCAAGTGTTATTTTTAGACTATATATATATATATATATATATATATATATATATATATAGATATATATATATATAACCTTATCTGATTTGAAATCCTATCAAAAAGAATAATGGGAGATAAATAATGTTTAAGGAGAAATTATGGGTTAATTCTCCAGTTATAGATTTAAAATAATAGTATTACCTTGCAAATTAAATAGAAAGTTTAAATGACTATCAATATTGTTGGTGTTGATAAAGTTGTGTATAGCTAACAAACTAATGATGTGAGTAATTTGGATTAATGTGAATATATGTGTTAGTGAATAAAGTTTTTAACTTAGGATTAATTGTGCATTTGTTTTTTGGGTATTTTTTCCCATGTTGGGAAGTTTCTCACCCGTCACCCACTTTTCATGCCTTTATAAGGCACTCTATACAATATGTAAATTATCTCATATTTTTCCTTCTTTAGTGAAATAGTCTGTGTGCTTCTCTCACTTTTATGTGAAGGTGTGTCTTGCAAATGGTGATCTTGGGCTCCACCTACATGTTATCATAGCATTGGATAGTGTTTTGTCTTCATGCATGCACCATTGGCATAGGAGCTTCTTCATTATGGGGGGAATATGATATCTCTTTTTTTCCTTTCTATGGGGGGATCATTTATTGTATATACATGATGTAGGTAGTACTTGGGGGGTGTGATTGAGTCCTCCATCCATGCATCATGTTTGTTTTCTTTTCTCTCTTTCGGAGAGGGGTTTTTTCCTACAAGTTTTTTCTCCTTTTCTCCAGTTGTGAGAGATTGCATTATAAATAGGTACCTAACATGGTTGTGTAGTCAGGACCCTTATTGCATTTTTCATTTTTTGCATCTTCATTCCTCCTAAGTTTTCACTTAAGGAGGGGTGTTAGTGAGTTAAGTTCTTAACATAGGATTAATTGTACATTTTTTTTGGGTAGTTTTTCCCATGCTGGGAAGTTTCTCGCCCATCACCCACTTTTCATGCCTTTATAAGGCACTCTGTATAGTATGTAAATTATCTCATATTTTTCTCTCTTTGGTGAAATAGTTTGTATGCTTCTCTCACTTTTTGGTGAAGGTATATCTTGCAAATGGTGATCTTGGGCTCCACCTACAATATGAAAGAATATGATGTCTCTGCTTGTATCTTATATATATATATATATATTGAATATACTTGCATGAAAAAGATAGTCTTCATAGAAATAAAAGTAAATATTATATTGATCACTAGAATTTAATAATTGATTGTATGAAAACCTTGAGGTAGTAGTGATATGATCTATCCATGAAATTATTGTGGATTCTTTAGATTAAGTACAACTTGAATGTTGGAATTGGAACTAAATTTATTATATCAACCTTTGGACATAAAGTTAGAAATAATGAGAGCTATGGTTAGATTGATCAAAATCCAATATAGATCCAACATGATGATAAACATTTTAAGGTTGTCCTTAATCACTTATAAGATAGGAATTTGATATTGATTGGAACATAATAGGACCAAATTCAGAAGTATGTATGAACTATGTATGCAAGTTCATTTATACATTTATAAGTAATAAGTTAAGAAGAGCACAATTTTCTTTCACCTACATTAGTTCCTGTTTGCTAGAGACCTTGTGATGGGTTGGGCTTTCCAGTTGAAAAGCACGGGGAAGTTGTAAGCTTCATGGTAGGGTGGATATCACTTCAATGATATTCTCTCTCTCAGTTTCCAAGGTGCTTGCGTGGAAGATGTTAATCATGTAACAACCTACATGGCAAGAACTTGTAAAAGCACAACCTTGTTTGACTCATGATGTATGTGAACCTACTTGGATATGTATTAAATAAAGTTAATTTTATCTATTATAAGTAATTTGATCTATTATACACATGGTATCAAATTACTTATTTGAAGGTTAATTTTATTATGTTAGAATTGTGGTCCTTACATTTGGTATCAGAGCCTAAGGTTCATCTCTAGAACCTATGTACTCACCATGTTCTATTCCCATCCAGTATTATGAGAGCCTAATGTTGGAATTCTTGTGCCAGGATGGTGTGCCTCATAACGACTACAAGGAAGTCCATTAGAAACAAGCACCACCTTAGAGACAAGAGGGAGACGAAAGCTATTGTGCAAACCATCAAGGGAATTAATGACGATAATGACATATGGATAGGAGATGAAGAGAACTTGAGTCATGCACTAGCTCGAGTCAGCCAAGAAAGGAAAAAGATGAAGGCGGTTGTCAACTTTAAATTGATACCCTTACAACTCTCTAGGGATATGCCTTCGAAGAATAATGTGACTCCTCCTGCCATGGGGAATAGAGATTTTTGAGCTCCTACTATGGATGAAATGATAGCAATTGCCTCAAGTGAAGAATTAGAGGAGCATGTATGAGGACAACCACCTCTCAACATTGTAAACCTCAAGTTGAAAGAAGAAGATGAACAAGAAGAGTTCCCTTTATCCGAAAATGAGATGTAAATTTTTTTATGTATTCTTAGAAAAACAGAGCTTTTACAATGAATAAGGATGTAAAAATCCACCCATAAGGAAATGAGATTCAATTGAAAAGAGATGATTCAAAGTATGTGATTCAAAGTAGGAGGTATAATGAAAATAATTGTTGGAATAATCTTTCTATATGAATGTAATTAGAGTTTTAGAAATTGGGTTGTCAAGTTACCATGTGTATTCTCCTACTCACCTTTGATCAAGGTGAAGTGTGGCATTTCATAGCTTCCATTGTATATTGTGAATTGTGGATGTAATATTTTATTTTATTAAATGAAATGTTGTGGGAAAGTATGAATTTTTTCTATTTTATTTATACCTAAGTATGACCATCAAGATATTTTTACCTTGAATTTCTTATGATCACTAAAATTGATTTTATATTTTGATGATTTTCTACCTGCTTGTTATTTTTCATTTTTTTATTTATCGATGGGTGTGCTGAAACATTTGGACTATTGGTCCTGTAATATGTTATGTTCTTCATTATGCCATGAAGGCCTTAATGAAATGTATAAGGGAATAGAGCACAGAGAATACACTGGGAGTAGGGTATGTAATTGAGTACTAGAGACAGGGTAGAAAGAACTTTTTGGATGATGCTAGGTAACAAGGTGATAGATTTGTAATTGATGGAAATGCGTAATTTCGGGAATGTTGATAACGTAGTATTGCAAATCTTGAATTGAATTATTGTCAAATTTTCTTAGTTGTGGAATTTTCTTTGTGGTGGAGGCTTTTGACCTGAGAATGATAAGAAAAAATTGACTCATGTTATTGGAGTCTTTGAAGAACTAGAGTAAATCTGATAGTATGCTTGGATGATGGAAATTCCTTTTGAATGGAATAATATTGACTGTACCTTGGAGAGTAGTAGTGTATGATATTTATGTGTTTGACTTAATCTAATGGAAGATGCAATATGTTGATATATGATTTATATTGGCCATTAGGCCATGTGTGTACCCTATACTGATTATTATATTGAACTCTAAAATAAAGTGCGAGAAAGTCATTCAAACTCAAAATATTAGTAAGACATTTTATTATCCATAAAATGTGCAATGCAAGGTCAAGTAGGACCATCACACAAGTGAAATAAATAATATGCTAACATGCAAGATGCATATTCATGTCATAGTTTTCTTAGTGTGAGTGAAACACTAAGGTGAGTCATTGAATCCTTTGTGTAATAATTACATTTTTAATTTGTGCACTGGATATATTTATTTTTGATACTCATTGTGTTTAAGGATCAAGTAAAGATCATTATAATTATACTACTGTAAATTCATGCATATTTCATATTTTGTATGAGCTATGTACTTTTGCAAGAGATCCACTTACCATGTTTATAGAATATAAACATGAGTGAGTAATGCACTCATTATATGTAGAGAATATGCCTTATTTTGTGTGAGAGAGGCACTACATGTAAGTTATGTATTTATTCCCTATGTGAGTTATGCACCAGGGATTCATGTGTTCTTCTTGTTCATTCTATGTACACTTGTGCGTGTTAGCACTATCATGATATCTGATTTTTATTTTATGTAATCGAAATAGATTATTCTTGTTGAATGTGTTGCATGTGATAAGCTTAAAGCTTACCTTTTGGGATAGGATGTCGAATGTGGGTTAACAAAGAAGGTGATCTTGTTTTTTGAAATCATCCACATTTTGTATTTATGCTTTGGCCAAAGCTATATTGTACCATTGAAATAGATAGATAATGAATGCCTAGCTTCTATGTTATATGTTTCTCTACCACATCTTGTATGCAAGGAATATGTCCATTCTAGTGTTGAATGCATACAAGGCATCAGGCATGCATCGAGATTTTCCCTCCTACCCTTTTAATATAGGTTATAGGTGCCTCATGCAGGACCGAGTATTCTTCAAGTTAGGGAGAACCTTTGGGAAGTGTTGTGTCCATGGTTGGGTGGAAAAGCACCTTAACCATGCTTTTTTATTTTTGATTGTTAGCTTGGGAATAATCAATTGGTTATAGTAGCTGTTGCAAATAGAATATACATTTGAATCTTTTAGAAAATGGGTGTAGCATGAATTTGTACTTCTTTCTAAGAAAATTATGATTGTATTTGATCAAAAGTAGAAATTATATATTTTGTATATTTAATTTCCAATAAAGATTAATATTTACTTTGAGGGTAAATGGATGTATCAATATTGAAGTTTGATGAACTTTTTATGTTGATCTTCTAATCATGAAATGATTTTTTTATGAAGACCTTATTGTGAAATTGAGATGTTTTTGTTGATGTAATTTTTGATTGCCAATGGTGATAGTAGATTGTATGGGATGCTTGTTTTTCATCATAAGGACACTTTTTCTAATGTCTTGTGTGAGTAGGCATGATGACAAAAATGGACATGAGTGTATTATTTTATGTGAATGTCTGGAATATAAATAAAAATTCTATGAAGTAAAGAAATTAGCTCTTGCATGTTTTTATTCATCGTAAAGTGTTAAACTAAGTTGATTTGATGAACAATGCTCTCCTAACAATGACTGCAAGTGAATGCATGTTAGACGAAGGAATTTTTGCAGTTATGAACAAATAGGTGTGTGAAGCAACAACACAGTTGTCAGGTGGGCTAATCTTGACATTGAGGTAAAATAGAATTAAAGAGGTATAAATTTTTTATCTTTAGTTAAGTTAATCATCGGGACAATGATTCTTTAAGGGGGGGAGGATGTCACGACCCTTATTTCCAATAATTAATTTATAATTTATTATTACTATTTAAAATTTTGTTGACCAAACTTTCTTTCATGTGTGTGATAGGAAAATACTCTTGGTAGAGAGAGAATATCATTGAGGAGGGGGTGTCTAGTTGTTGCAAGCAATTGTGGTGAAAGAAATATACACACACAAACTTAGATGACATTTAGTTTCCTTGTCTTTGCATTAATTAATTAAATTGAGTGTTAGTAAATATTAGAAAAGTCCTTAGAAAAATAAAGCAGTTTAATTTATTTTATAAAGTGATTTTTATTTAAAATTTATATGTGAAGGAAGAATAATTAGGATTATTTATTTATTATTTTTGAAGATAATTATGATGCACAAAATTAATTAATAAATCATGTTAGTTTTATTAGATAAATATGAGAAAAATCTTGGAAAAAGAAAGCAATATTTAGAAAACAAAACAATGAGATAGAAAAATAGAAAAGGGACTTAAATTTGGGAATTTCCAGGAAAAGTTGAAAGAAGAATGGTGAAGAGGAAAAGAAGAAAAAAAGAGAAAGTCATCGATCAGACAACGTTTAACCAAGAAAGGAAAAGAAGAAATTCTTGGAGCATTGTTAAAGATCTTCATATTTATAGGCTCTTCAAAGAAATTATGTGAATGATTTGTGGATCTGAGTTTGAATGTGCATAATAACCTCTTAAATCATCAATTCCATGAATTCTTGTGTTGTTATTAAAGGATTTTTGTAGATATCTTTCAAAAATTGTGAATAAATATGCATACATATGCATGTATTTTCCAATACATGCATATATGTGCATATTTATGCCATTCACATGTTGTTCAAACAAATGATTAAAGAAAAATTGATGTTGTCATGCTGATTCAAAACAACTAAGACCAAAAATTCTACATGTTATTGTATTTTAAACACATTCACTGTTGATTCTCTAGATAGATTTAAAATAACAGTATTACCTTGCAAATTAAATATAAAGTTTAAATGACTATCAAT
>VDFB02000946.1:0-21763 GCA_007258455.2 Sequoia sempervirens | reverse complement strand
ACATTTCTTAATTTGAGTGAACCACCTAGACTTTTGAGTGGGGTTTATCTCTCTTCTTTTAGGTGAAACATCCTAAGAGTGCAAGAGTAGTCTATAAATCCCTACCCAAAAATTTGAGGGTTCAGTACCATAGACAAGGTTATAAGGAGTATTTCCAATTGATGTTCAAATACTAGTCTGATAAGCCCATAATGCATATATCAACTATGTGTGCCAATCCTTATTATGTTTTCTGATTGTATTTGTTAATATTTTCTCAAGGGTTTTATTAGTCAATTTAACTTGACCATTAGATTGTGGATAGTAGGGTGTTGAAAAATAATGTTCGATGTTAAATGTCTCTAAGAACGTCTTCATGTCATTATTCCTAATTGGTGTCCATTTTCCAAAACTAATGCAGAAAGAAGTCCAAAGAAAGCAATAATGTATTCCAATATGAAATGACATATTACATCGATAGCTGTTGAATGAAGGGGAATGGATTCTACCCATTTCATGAAATAATCTGCTACAGAAATTATAAATGTATGTGCAGTGGAAGAAGGTGGTGATATTTTTCCAATAAGATCCAACCCCTATATTGAGAATGGCCAAATAGGAACTTGGGCAAAAAACTCAAAAATAGGAGCATGTATCAAATTGCTATGTTCTTGACATTTATGACATTTATTAACGTATTCAAAGCAATATTGTTCCATATGTCTCCAATAGTATGTTATGTGGATTAGCTTTTGAACTAATGATCTTCCACCAAAATAGAATCCACAAGCACATGTGTGAGCTTCTACAAGTGCTATGGGGATTTCAAATTGTTTAAAGCATCTACGAAAAAGACCGTCAAAGGACCTCCTATACAACATGTCAACAAGGATTATATATCTAGACGTTGGTTTTTGAAGGTGCACTTGAATATTCTTAGTTGTCATATTAGGAAAGATACCTTCTTTTAAATAATTAAATATTAGTGTATACCATTTGATAGAGCTTTCCATGGTGGTTGATAATACTTCTTCAATTTTATTTTCTATTGATGGTTTCATGACTGTATGGATGATGAATGTGGAATGTTTTGAAGGATATTGAGGAGATATAGGGGAAGCCACACTTTCCATTGCATCTGTATGAAGATTATCTTTTTGTGGGATGTTATCAATGGTAAATGAATCAAAAATTTCTAACAAAGTCATTGTGAGATCCTTGTATTTTGATAATTTATCATGTTTTGCTTCATATGATCTATTTATTCTCTTAATGACTAATTATGAATCACCAAATATATTAATATTTTGAGCTCCCAGAGTTAAAGTGGTGCATAATCCAATAATTAATGTTTCATATTCTGCTGTGTTATTTGTGCATATGAAGTTTAAGTGGTAAGACAAGGGAATAGGCTTTCCCGTAGGAGGGACTAGTATAACCCCTGCATCGGAGCCAGTTCTACACTTGGAGAAATCAAAATATAACTCCCATGTTTCAATTTCAATTTTCAACACATTATCATCAGGGAATGAGTCATTATTAGGTATCGCTAGGGGAGAGGGAGTGTTAGCTAATTGGTCAGTCAAGGCTTGTCCCCTAATTGCATTTTGTGAGACAAACTTAAGGTAAAATTTAGTTAACAACATAACCAACTTATCTACGCGTCCTGATAAATCTGTTTTAGTGAAAAGATGTTTTAATAATGGTTCAAATTTTTTCATCACATGTATTTCATCATTCAGTAAGTAATGTCTCAATTTACTAGTAGTGAATACAAGAGCCAAATATTGTTTTTCTATTGTTGTATTTCATGTCTCATAATGAATTAGAGTTTGGCCAATGTAATAAATAGGATGTTCTTCACCATTTTCATCTTGTTGAACCAATAATGTTGTGAGAGCATGGGCCGATGCTGCTATATAAAGAATAAATGGTTTTTCTTGTATAGTGGGTTGTAAAATAGGTGGAGTAGCAAGGTAGTCTTTCAAACTCTCAAAATTTTGTATAAAATCCTTATTCCAATTAAATTGAACCTCTTTCTTAAGGAGTTGCATAGAGTATAATGTTCGGTAGACTAAGGATGCAACAAAATGATGGATGGCCTAAATTCTTCCTCGTAATGTGTGCAATTGAGAAATGTTTAGGAGGTGGCATGTTAACTATAGCATCAATTTTTTTCTTGTCCACTTCAATGCCTCTATGAGATAC
Source organism: Sequoia sempervirens (assembly GCA_007258455.2). Taxonomy (NCBI): domain Eukaryota; kingdom Viridiplantae; phylum Streptophyta; class Pinopsida; order Cupressales; family Cupressaceae; genus Sequoia; species Sequoia sempervirens. The sequence goes on along the minus strand of VDFB02000946.1, from coordinate 19,576 downwards.
AATGAAACCTAAAAAATTTCCACTATCTACACCAATGACACACTTTTTCAGATTAATCTCATGTTATATTTTTGCATTTGCTGAAATATTTTTTGAAAAATATTTAAATTGTTTTGTCGAGTTAAAGTTTTGGCTAAATATCATTAACATAATCTTCCAAAATCTTATTTATGTAATCATCAAAAATAAATGTTATAGCTCATTGATATGTTGCACCTATGTTCTTCAATCCAAAAGGCATGACTACCCAACATAATGTTCCCTAGGATGTAGTAAATGTTGTCTTGTATTGATCTTGAGGGTTAATAAAGATTTGATTGTATCCATAAAATCCATCCATGAATGACAACAAAGCATGTCCTGTAGTCAAATCCACTATTATGTCAATATTAGGAAGGGTAAAATGATCTTTTAGAGATTCTTTATTCAAATCATGAAAGTATGTACACATCCTAATATGATTATAAGGTTTTGTGACTACAAAAATGTTTGAGATCCAAGGAGAATAATCAATAGGTTGTATAAAACTAGCTTCGAGAAGTTTTTCAATCTCATCCTTAACTAGTAATAAGGTTATCTTAGGATTAATCTTTTGTATCTTTTTTCTAGCCGGTTTAGCATCCTCTGCAAGGACTATGTTGTGTGTCACTATCTTAGCATCAATTCCCGGTATATCCGAATAAGTCCAAACAAAAAATTTAGGAAAGTAATGAAGTATATTTGCATGGTCTTCTTGTTCATCTTCATCAAGGCACTTTCCTACTTTAATAACTTTCTCCTCGTTATTAATTTCCATCGGTATATTGATTTTATGTCCCAAAGGAAGTGCACTTTGTATTGAAAAATTAGGATTGTATTCTTCATTTTCCTTATCAATCTCATTACTTTCATTTTCTTTGTATTATTTCTTAGCACTAATCATAGCACATGTAACCCATTTCATTTTAGGAGTAAATGGTTTGTCATAACCTCCTAACATTTCTTTCAAGGATTCATCATCTTCAAAGTATTGCAATGATTGTTTACAAGTTGTATCAATCAATTCAAGATGCTTCAAGGTGAGAGTTGTTTTAGGGTTACACATGATGACCTTTTGATGTTTAGCAAGGGTCTTTGTATTGCTTACATTATCTTAGAAAGACAATACCCCAAACCACTTTTTGTTTCTTGTGTGTTAGGCTCTATAGGAACACTAATGCCTTGTTCGTTCTTTCCACATCCTTTTCCACTATAACCAAGTTGTTTCATAAGATCATAACCTCTTCCATAAAGTATCTCCATTTATTTTGAGTTTGGTGGTTGTTGATAGTCTATCTCATCAAAGTTTGTTGTGTAACTTGTTTCTTCTTCTAGAGTAGATGAGCTAGATGCTTGTGAGTTTTCTTCTAAATTTTGCATTGACATTACTATTGGTTTCTTTTGTTTTTCGGTTTCTTTTGTTGTGATTTTGTATTCTCCCATAAATGAAGGTGTGAAGTCTAAGGAACCCCAATAATCTTCCAATAACTTTGTCACTTTTTCCATTCCTTGTTTCTCTTATTTCATAGGTTATATCTTTGAAGTTGGAATTAATGTGTTTAGAGAACTTATCATTCCTTTTTCAAATTGTAAGAAACTTTTAGGCTTGGGAACTATTTCAATTTGGTATACTTTGTTGTTATAGACATACTTCATGATACAATGAAGATTCAAAGGCACCACATGCATCTCATGAATGCAAGGTCTTCCTAAAAGAAGATTGTATGAAATATCCTAAGCCATAACATGAATAGGAGTTTGTAATGTAGCCTATCCAACTGTAATAGGAAAAGTAATCACACCAAGCGGTTGCTTTCCTACATTTCCAAATCCTCAAATTGATAAGAAATCAAGTTCAATTCATGATTTATCTACATCAAGTCTATCCAAAAGGGTCACACTACACACATTAAGGGAAAAACCATTGTCAACAAGGAATATTTTTATTCTTATCCTATTGTAGATAGCTATTATCTTGAAGGAATCATTTTTCTTTCTCATCTCCAAGGGAGGTAGCTCATGTTGATAAAAAGTAATGTCTACATTAACCTTATTCATTCTTTGAACTAGAGCTGCTACATCACATCCATTATAGGGAACCACAACTTGTTGCAAGGCTATTTGAAGCATAGTATGATAATTAGGTGAATTTTGAATTAGGTCCCATAGGGAGATCTTTTTAGAAGTATTCTTAAGTTGTTCAACAAGATCATACTCCTTCCCACTATGCAAAGGAAAATGAGGAGCACTAGGCAAGGAGGGGCTAGGCAAAGGTAAGGATGTTGAAGGTGTCTGTTTTGGTTGTGGATTGTTTCTATTTTTATGTGTATGATCAATTGTATTATAACTTGATTTTTATGATTTACATTATTCTTAGGTGATTCAAGGACAAAAACGTGTTTGTTTTGAGTTTTAGGTTGGTTTGAAGGTGGATATAGGATGAGTTGAGGTTGGATCACATTAAATTCTCTTTGTTATGTTTTTTTGTAACAAGCCCTAGTGGATGAACCTTGTGAGATGAAATCCTCAAGGGCTTCATCTAACATGTCAAATTCATCACTACTAAAAGGCTTGAGGGTTAGGTTAACTTGGAAAAGAGATTTGACATATTCAAATAACTATGCTTTATCCAAGGGGTTCATCGGTTTATAGGTGTTTTGGTTCTATTTTCTAATGAATGCTAAATGTAATATAAGGGTATGTGCAAGATCATCATGAAAAAAACAGGCCCTTAAGTGGCGAAAAATTCATAAAAATCAGAGTTAGGCAACTTGACGTAAATATTTGAATAAATTATCTATATTATTTCAAAAATATGTAAGAATAGAATCTATAGCAAATTGAATGTAGTTTCTAAACTACTAGGTTTATTTAAGAAAAAAATCTATTTGGTGAAAATTTGAAATTTCAATGCAGTAGTACTTAAATTTCAAGGAGAAAATAAGAAGTGTTTGTGTGACCACCCAAAACCATAATAAATGATAATATTTTTTTATAAAATTTTAGATATAAGTAGGACTCCATGTACCCAAATGTGATGCATATTTTTTTGTAATTTTCTTCTAATTAAATACCACTATGATTTTTTGTAATTTTCTTCCAAGTAAATAATTGAATTATGATTTTTTTTATTGCAAACTTTAAAAATATAAAAACTCGTGATGTCCTGACCAATCTTAACTTGGTAAAAAATCAGTTGAAATTCAATTTTTAGTTTCTTTAATCCTATACCAAAGTGAAGTATATCGTGATGCATGTTTCGTGATTCAAAAATGTGGATACCGTTTGAAAGCTATAGATGTTTTTGAATTAGCCTATCAATTAGGACTTTAGTCGTAATTCTAATAGAAAATAAATAGTAATTATTTATTAAATTCAAATTAAAGCATAATTTATATTGGTGGAAAGCTGAGAATCTCCTCTAAAAACCCTTTTCGCTTCATCAATTTTGGGTAAAAAGGTCGACAAACTTACATACCCACTACATATCACAATTTTGGCCCATCGTGATCCCCAGACATACCCATAATCTTAGCGAACTATGAACTAATGCTAGAAATGACAAGTGCAGTAATCTAATTCTATCCACAATTGAAATGAAACCAAATTAAGCTAGATCTATTGAAATGCATGAAGCAAAATCTCACTAAACTGAAACATAAATCTAACATCAGCAAATAGGAGCACAAAAATATGGTTTTTAATGTAGTAAAATGTAGTTTCATGTCCGACACGAGACTAAATTTTTAGGCATATGGGTCCTGACTCCAGGGACTTGTATGCCCAAGGTGGCATATCAGTCCCAACATAGCTTTTGGGGTGAGGGAAATATTACAAAGAAAGTTAGAAAATTAAATGCATTTCTTGGTTTTGTCAGGATTTCAGCTAAAATAAGCCTTGGGATCCAAAATAAAGAGTCTTAGGGTCCTATTAATGATGATTTAAAGTGTATGAATGCAAAGGTACTAAAATAGGTCCAAACTAAGTGTGACATTGTACCATCTCCAAGAAGGGAGTGCAATTTTCTACATTATAGAAACCAATGCCAAAATACATGAAGTATCATTTCAAAGCCATGGATGTGGATAAGGATGGTGTTTTCTCCAAGGTACATGTTGATGTGGTGTATACAAAGGATGTGAGAATCTACATTCATGCCATCATCAATGAAATTGATGAAATTAATTATGAAGAGTTGTGGAAAACCCTACTGTCCATGATATAGGATACAAACCAAAATTAGTTATTTAGGATCAATTGCATTTTCTGACTTTTTAGCCTAGGATTAAGGCACCAATTTGAAGATATGCTCTGGTTGCATATCCATGATCAACAAATTTGAAAATAAAATTTCCCTTTCTATTAATATTTATTCCATAATGTTATTCCCATGTTCTCATATCAAAAATGCACAATGCTTCCAAGAATCTAGCCCACTAAGTTTCTTGTGTATGTAATTCTTGGTCATATAAAGAGAGCATAGTTTTTTAAGGTAATATCATGCATTAGTTGAATACAATTCTATTAGGTATTGCATAGGACTACCCTCCTAGGTTTTGTAGAGCCTAAAGTGTAGAGGAGAGAATTGTTAAACCTTTATCTTTCTCATTGGCCAACCCCTAGAACAATTGAGCCTAAGATTTGGCTACTCCTTTAGAAAGTTCTAGGAATCAATCGGAATTACTCAAAAAAATCTAACATGATGTTAAATGGTCCCTTGTGATGTTGAAATTGTATGCACTCCATGAGGTGTGATTGGAAAAATATTCCATGGATTTGGCATAATCCAACTTATTGATTCATGTACTTGATCATATTTTAACATGGCCACCTAACAAAACACAACTTGCTCGCTGGTAGAGCCATGTGTTTCATGGTTATAATAAGATAAATAAAATTTCTACCCTTATGAAACCCATCATATTGCATGGACACACAACATAACATAGACTGCTAGCTAGTAGTTCTATGTATCTCACAAGTGATCTAGCATAACATAAATTACTAGTCCTCATTAGAGCATTATCTTGTCTAACATCATATTTGAGATTTGATGCTTGGTATTTGAGATAAATATAAGACTGAGGTCTCTTTTATTGTACTGAACTGAATCCTTTTAGTGTACTAACTATGTGTTTGTGTTATTGTTTGTGTTGTGTTTTGTATGTTTCTACCTTGTGTCCTTTATGTGTTTGTATTATTTTTATATTGAGATTGCATCATTTAGTGTTTACATTATGTTATATTATATGCCTTCATCGTGTATGCTTTGTATTTTTCATGTTGTATTGTACCTCACATTTTTGTGTTTGTTTGTCCTTATATTCTCTTGCCATAGGATCTTGAGCTTGAGGGCTATTACATCCCCTAGATTTGATGTCATCCTATCTCTTCAATGTGTGGATAATTTAACCCTTCTTGGCTTATTCATACTTTAGTGTGAGCCTGAGTGTATGTTCATACTAAAGTGGAAGCTAAATGTATCATCCAAAATTGTCACCCTCAACAATTTTACACTAGGTTTAGCTTCCCCTTATGTTCTTGGACCTAATTATGCATTTAACTTTCCCATTTCATAATAATAATTAAAAAGTCAAAAGTGGAACAAAAAAAAAGATAATATTTAATATTGATGTTTAAGGCCACGAAAAGGATGGGCTTGGACTAGGTCCCCCACCACCCTTGTTTATCATATTTTGGATAAATTTAAAATATATCAGTGCCAACATTTTAATATTTAAAAGTCCAAAATCATTTGTTGGCTATTGGTATTTGATTTTTGAAAAATTAAAGAATTGCATATAAATACAAGTCATTTTTACAATTTTAGAAGAAAATTTAGATTTTGAATTGAGAAACTAAGTAGTCAAGAGCATAATTACAACATCATTATTTCAGTCAAGCATCATGTTATCAATGCATCATATTTTCATGGGATTTTGATCATGTTTCATGTTTATGTGTGTTGTGAGTACTAAAACTTTCAGGAATTCAAATTAAGTATCAATTTCTCCTTCAAGTTTATGAATTTAATGACTACATTCCCTCATGGAATAAATATCCACGTGGTGAGTTGCAACAATTGTTAATTTATGAATTATTTATAATTTAGCCTCTATTCAACCTAGGGCAAGCTCTCTTTTTAGATCATCATAGGCATTGTGGAGGTAGAAATACTAGAACAAGGTTTGACTTAGGAAAGCCCTATACGATACAACCCTTCCTCATTTCTTCTGTGTGTAGGCTATAAATCTAAAGTGAATTAAAGGAGGATTGGAGATCTAATTGCTATCTCAAGAATTCAAGCCCTACAAGTCAACAAATCAAGGAAACTGGATTTTATCAACAATAGACAAAGTTTCAAAATTATGTTCAAGAGAGAATAACCTATAGACTAAGTGCAACAATAAACTAAAGTCTAATTTTGTGTGCCTGCTTCCCAATCTAGGGCACCCAACACCCTTGTCTAGCTATTTTTCACCCACATTTATATGTCAGGTTCTTCTATGTCTACCCTTTGCTATCATGATTTTTTATTTATTTATCAATTTTGAACTTTCCCAAAATCATCTCAATTTGTTGCATTTTCATAGTTGACCTATGAACATCTTTGCATCATCAAAATAACTGAATAATCAACATCAAATCACACACAAAATGAACAATAAAAAGGGATTAAAACCCTAATCCACCATTCTAGCTCTTCCATTGAGGTTAGTAGCCATGTGGATTTGAGATAACTTTTAATCTCCCCATTGTAATATTAAAAAGAGTGTGGTTTAGGCCTTAGATCTGTTTTCCCAATATCACAATAATAAGGATCTTGAATTGGATGTGATTGTGAGAAATTTTTATTAATTTATACACAATATGTTATATCAAAATCATTATAAATTTGACTTGTAGACCTCATCTAGAATTCAATAAGTCACATCTCTTCAAATTCCAGCTAGCATTATGCCATTGTTCCACATATTAACATGTGAAAAAACTTAAATTTAACAATAAGGGCCCTAAATTAGATGTGGTTACAAGAAATTTGGATCAAATTCTACTTAATACATATATTGATATCATTTTAAATTCCACCTATGGACCTCATCTAGAATTCATCTACTAATGTTTCTTCAAACATCTACTTTCCTATTCTTTTGTTTATTTACATGTGACAAAACTTATATTTAAAACACCATGTAAAGGGGCCAATCTTTTCCTTTTATGCTAAGGAATACTTATAAATGGTTCATTCCTAAAGTAGTAATGAGGTTCTCTAGAATATATGGAGTTTCATGACATTTGGAGTTGGTTAGAAACTTGTCTAATATTTCTACTTTATGATTGAAACCCTTCCTTCTATTTAAATAGGTGAATCTACCATTTTGAGGAATCATCTCCATAATATATGTATCAATAAATTTTACAAAATATTTTTAATTTTCGGTTGGATGGGAGATTTTCCCATTCTTATCTTCTAAACTACTTACAAAATTAAAATCATATACCAACCTAGCTAAATCATTATCCCATTGATTGAGTACAACAAAAATTATATCCCAAATAATATTTTTAAGAAGGTACCTATTGGATCATATACATCCCATGGAAGGAAATAGAAAGTGTGTTTACAAATCATAGCTTTATATACCTACTAATTTTGTTGATTTGTAATAACATTGATCACTACTAAATTTTAAGACTAGATGATGTCTAGCACACCCAACACCCTAATTGAACCATAGAAGATCCCTATCTAATTATGTCACTTGGTATGTAGCCATTTTTAAGCCTCAATGGAAGAAATATTTGGTTTCTACAATAGTATGATATTTACTTTCAAACCCTAAAGAGGCATATTTTGTTAGGGGTGTTGAGTCTCCTGACATTCCACACAAGGATTTTCATGATATCTATGGGGGTTCTGCCCCACTATGTATCTTATCCATAAAATTGTTCAACATCATTTGATTATCCACTAGACCTTGCTTTTGTGCTTTGAAAATGTCAATTTTCCTTTTCCTTTTTTCATATCATCAAAGTTGGGTTTGGATTTCTTATAAGAAGTTTGTGAAATTATAGCCACATGAGTGGAAGTCAATTCTCCTTCATATTAATCTTTGATGAGAGGATCCTTGAATTGTTGTTTGTTTTCCTTTTCAAAAAGATATGGTGAAGGGAAAGAAGTGGTCCTAATCTTTGTGTCAACCTTTCTCATCTTCTAATCTTTGCCTCCATCTCACCATTTAAAGACCTTCATACCATCAATAGTGGAGAGACAAGAAAACCTCCCTAAAAAAAATCTTAGAGGAGTTATGTCATTCATAGTGGAAAGACATTTTTTTTTGTTGATCTGGAAGAACCATTTTCATGGTGTTTGAAATTTAATGTCAATTCTTGATGGTGAACCACTCCATCCAAAAACCATGTGCCAAAACAAAGGTTGTTTCTCCTCCTTTATAGAAGCAAATAATAAGGGTCCTGAATTAGATGTTCCCGCCAGAAATTCGGATTGAATTATAGTGAATACATTGTATCGATATCATTGTACCTAAATTCGAGTGGTCATGTCTCTTCCGACGTCAGCTTGCCTTACCCCATTGTTCCATATATTGACACGTGACAAAACTTGGATTTAATACTAACTGTCCTGAATTGGATGCAGCTGCGTGAAATTAGGATCGAACTCTACTAAATGCATTGTACCGATATCATTTTAAATTCAACCTGTGGACAACGTTTTAAATTCTACTTAAAACGCCAACCAAAGGAAAAAGAATCGATTGTCTTTCATCAAATTATTCTATAAAAAAATTAAGTAATCTTTCATTTCTCTTATTACTAGATCACATATGTTATTCTATTATTTAATATTTTTAGTTATAAATCTCTGTGTTGTTATTGATACAGAATCACGTAATGTGAAAGAAAATATCAATAGAATGTAAAAAGAATTCTGAGGAAAAATTAAAATTATTTGATGCATCATTTTTCTTTTAAAAATGTCTACATAAAGGATAAAACTAAATAGAATAGTAAAGTTTCTTGATTTGATGTCATCATTTTTTCAAAACATATTATTAATAATAAACATTTTAGGAGAAAAACAATCTATTCTAAATAATGGTACATGTCAAACTCAAAGTCCATGTCTAATTGTTAATATAATTATATAAAATTTATAAAAAGATTAATGTGACGACAATCCTTTCAATCTTCTCCATTCAAACATAGTTTTTGATGTATTTATCTAAAAATTTCTTGTTGAAAGAACACCTATCAATATAAAAATGAATAAGTTTGCACAATTAATCTTTGAATGCTATTTTTAATGTCTTTATTTAATTGTTTATAATGACCTTTTTTAATTTTAAATCTTTACAAATCAATAATTAGGGGACACAAATTGGTATCATTTGTGTATATTTTTAATAGGACTTTATTTATTTATGTTATTTTAAATTGTGTGAGAGCCACTTTCTAGTGTTAGAATTGTTGGTGTTTTATTAATGAACCAAACATAATCTCATCAGTTGTCTATGAATTTGCCAAATTCAATGGTTAATAATTGTGAGGATTGGCCAACAAATAGGTGAATGCTCGCTAGGCTTTCCCTTTGCACTTCCGACTCTGCAAAATGCAAGAGGATGATCCCTGCAATATATATTTAGATACTCTTGTGCCAATTATCATATACATTGTACATAAATAGATGAATTCTCCTTTAACTACTTAACAAATGGAGTACTTTAAAGATCTAGCTAACCTTCATGGTAACATCATTCTTAAGCATGCGAAAATATTATAATTAAGAAATTGACATACATTCACACTAAAAATTGGAGATTAAAGTTGACTTGAATGTGACCACTATGAAATATCTTAGGAAACCGTAACATAACATGACTAGTATCATATCATAGGGTGGAGAAAACTAAATCTTATAATTGAAAATACACAACAACATTACTCATGTCATAATAAGGCCTATCAATGATTCAATAATTAGTAATCTATGCATGCATTCACATAAACCTTCATCCATGTTATTACAGTTTAACTCATTCTTTGAATAAGCATAAAAAAATGAACAAAAATTCAAGGAAAGACAAGAAGATGAATAGAAGAAATATTTGATTGCTTTGTATTCAAAATCTATGCAAATTATACAATGGAGAACATTGGCCTTGAATATTTTGTCATTTGTATTCCAAAATCTAATAGTACTGCTATACATTCACGATTACAAGACTCAAAAAACTCTTAGAACCTAAAATTGACTCAATTCTATTATCCAAACTTGTTACAAAATTTCTCTAAAATTAATTTGCTAGCAACCCCATACAATTGGCCTTGAATTCCCTTTTATAAGAACACGGGAGAAAAATAAGCTTCAGGATAGATTGTACACATATCATGTTTTCATTTGACAATCACGTTTGCATTCAATGGAAATTACATTTGCCAATATATGAGGGAGAATATCACATAAGACAAAAACCATTTCTCATTTGTTGATGAAGATTCTCTTGCCTTCTAAAAGGCCATTTAGTCAATGCAAAACAATCCTTCCAGGAGCTAAGCACCTGTTCCACATGCTCCAAAATATGAGAATGAAAAAGCATATAGTAGAGAAAGTAGAAAATACCGAAGCAACTCCAAGTTTGCATTCCATGTAACCATATTTAAACATTGATATACCCAAGAACTAATTTTTACTAGTTCTAGGCCATGTATTACACTTATCTGTACTGAAACCTCTGTTGTTCTAGATACAAAACCAAAATTCCAATTGCCAACTCACCAATGCAATAGCTTATATGTCCATGATAACAACATATTTGGACTTCCATAGCTCAAACTTTTCCTTAGTAGGCCAATCAAACCCCATAATATTATTTTCCTTTTTTATATATGGGATGTATTTCACAACCACCTAATTTTCCTCTTTGTCAAATTCTTCCAAGAAGATACCTGTGTGGGTGATCCTACTCATACAATTTTTCAACATGTCTAGATCCACCCCATCACAGATTAATTTGGCTTGAGTAGCTATCACCTTATTGGCATATTCTTTCCATTCTTGTAGATATTTAACCTTACCATTCTCATTTAAAATAGCTGGAAGCAAGTTGAAGCCATAGCCATCAAGCTTCTTCACCAATTCCCTGATTTTCACTTCTAGAGGCTCGATCAACCCTTGGGAATATTGCATCTTAGTCACAAACCTAGGGGTTGGGAGAAGGTTGGGAGGTTTATTTGCATCATGTGTTGACCCAATGGTCATATCTCTCAATATTTGTTCTCTTGGGATCCATCTATCCATTAATGAGATAGCCACCTCCTTATCTCAATCAAATTTTCTTCTTGCATTAAACATCAAAGAATAATTAGAATGAATTCTAATCAATATTTTTCCAATCCCCTTATTAAGGTGCTCAAGCACCACTATCATAATCTTTATGTTACTCAATTGAATGAGCTCATCAAATCTATCTTCATAATTCTTAAGCTTCTCTATCAACTCTTCCTTGGTAGTCTCCTCGATTTGAGGTGCATCTAATGTATCATGAGTTCATTGTGCAATTGGCACATCCTCAAAATTAGGAGGTAGATCCTTAGCTTGGACTTGAGGTGGTGAAATAATTAGAGAAGGGGGAGGAAAAATTATGGCTTGAGATGCTCCTAGCTGTATGGACTGGAATTATTGCTTCCACAAAGCCCTTTGTGTTTTCATTTTTGCAATGCTTTGTTGGATCACATTATATTCCACCACCATCTCATTATATTTAGTTCTAAATTTACCCCTCTCCTCACTTAGGGATTCAACTATGGCCTTAGTAAACTAAGCCACATTGGCATTCATTATTGTTGCCTCAAGGGTGGATGTATCTGATACTCTTTTATAATCAATCCTCCCCTGACTCCAAGAGTAGGCTTTGTAACCTCAATTTTCTTGGTGCTTGGGGCCCAAGCCCAAATGGCGAGTGTGTCCCACTAGGAGTTGAATGTTGATCCTTATAAGGCTAATGTGACCTCCTCCTCAATGTTAAATATGGGTGCATCATGTCTCCTGAAAATGTCAAATGCAATTGTAGTTTTCAAGTCCCATTCTAGCAATAACAACACTCTGCTCTTCCTAACCATCTTGCTACCTTTTTCCACAATGATATTTGGTATTTTGTCCTCATTTCATTCCAAACCTCAGCCTTAATAATGGCTTATGTTTTTTTTGGGATTTTACTTGTCTTCTTTTGTAAATTCATTGCATACTCATCCTTCATAGCCCTCCACACATACTATTGGAATGCTTATATTTTGACAAAAACATCATCATCCATAAAAATTTCACAAGCTTGTACCCTCGCATCCTTAGAGTTGTTGATCCCACTCAAATCTATTTTCTTCAATATGAGGCTAAAAGTTGGTGGAACCATTTATCTTTGATGGGATGAAATTCCCTACATTATTTCATCATCTATTACAATGATCTCTTCATATGAATCCTCTATTGGGTAATCAACAAGGTTGGTTGTCTCAACCCTTTTACTTTTTGTTTGTGGATGCTTTGGAAAGGATGGCTCTCTAGTTGGTGAATCCAATTCAATTATTACTAGAGTAGATGAATGAGGTGGTGATAATGGAGGCATTTTTTTGTTGTGGGGAGGGTACTCTTCACTCCTCAAATTGTGTAGGAGTTACAATTATCAATTGATTCCTCACTGTGATCTTCTTTCTAGAATTAATGTGTACTTTTTTATGCGTTTGTTGAGCTAATTCTTCTTTAGTCATAAGGGATTTCTACTCATCCTATACAACTCTTTCCTCTTTCAAGCTTGCATCAACTTTATCAAAATTTTGAATTACTGTCTCAATTTTCAATATTACATCACCAATATCTGACAAAGCCTCAAAATTAGGGTTTTTAACCTTTCTTGCTCTCTCCAACTTCACAAAGACAACTAATTTTCTCATCCTATCTTCCTAGAAATCAAGATCAAGAACATTCCTAATGAGATCATCAAGGAAAGAATGGGTATGAGCATGTTTCCCTCCTTTGATCATATCCATGAACCAAACCATAAACCCATCAGGATCATAGCTTCTATATGCCCAAAGTTTCATCTCATAGGGCTTGAGATGATAATAAACAATGTTTCTGCACCCACTGGTTGTCATGACAAAATCTAAGAACATAGTGTATGTAGGTAAAAATTTTCCCTTTCTCTTCTCATGGAAGAACACATCATCAACATTGCCTAGCTGCCACATGACCTCAAAAAAACCAATCTCAATGGAACTTCCCTTGTAAGTATATGAGGTGTTACCCTTATGTCATATACCCTGAAAACAATGCAATCCTTATATAGGATTACATCTCCCTAGTTGTAACTCATATTCAATTCAGGCTTCCTTTCTACTAGCCTCAAGAAGTCATGTAATTATGTTGGAATCCTTGGTACATTTACCATCAAATCCATTCTCAACATAGAGGAAAAATTATTTTTAGCAATGAAAAAACTATCTTTTTACTCATTTGTATCAAGTAATGGGGTCCATATCTGAACATGCATGTCAATACTATCCTCCTTCCTCTTCAATTCTATCTTCTTGCCAAAATATCCTACACCCCTATATTAAAACATGTGCATAAAAATATAAAACCACCAAAACCTTACAAATGACTACCCATTCTTTAGTGCTATCAATGCTTTGTGTATTTCCTCTGATATGTATGTAGCTAAATCATATAGTGTTAATGTTGGGATGCTAGATGTTTCCAAACATATACATTTGGGAAATTGGCTTGTTGGATGAGGGATCAAACCCCACAATGTGATAGAGGGAGTAGAAATTCTTTTGAAAATAGGTGAAAAAATACTTGATAGGAAGAGGTTCCACATCAAAAGTTCCTAAAGCAATCTTTCCCTTTCCCTTTCCTACTGACATCAAAAAGTGGGTCAGCACTAAAACTCTAAAAGTATGCATTACCTTCCCATATTATTTCCTCAATTTATTCTCATTTATCTCAACCATGTCCTTACTCCATTTGCTCAGCTTGAACACTTCTACAACCTCCTCTTTCACAACCCAAACCATATTTTTCCCATCATGGGTTCTAACTACCCTAACAAGAGGGTCATAATTTATAGCAACAACCTTTAAGAGATAAATATCCAGGTATATATTAGGAACATTCAACTTAGCCATATCCAATCTCCATGGGTTACAAATTGGAATACTAGTATTTATATTTCTGAACCAACCTTGAAAGAGGGTCCATCTAGTATATGGCAGGTTCATGTCCTTGATTGTACATTATTTTTCAGCAATGTCAATTTTGTCTCCAAGGCCATGAAACATAGGTTTCCCTTTAGATTTCTCAATTGTTGAGGGTTTCAATTAGTCAATCAAGTCCAAGAAAAAGGGTCTAACTTTAGATTTTAAACTAGAGGCTTGGATTTTTGGTGCCATTGCTAGTAGATATTAACTTGACCTAGATTTGACTAGTTTAAACTAGGGCTTTGCAATTTCTAGGAAAGACTTGACACAAAACTAATTAAATTATTTAAAATTGCACATAATTAATGAATGTAAAACCTTAAAATAAGCCCTATAATTTAGAATTTTGATAACAACAATTGCAATTTTAATGAAAATCGGGATGAAATTAGCTCAAGGAGTACAAAATATACTTACTAGTTTTATGACATAGGAAACCCTAAATTGAAGACACCAAGAACTTGAAAAGCATAGAAACAGATTTTGAATGCCTTATAAATGAATTTGAAATCAAATATAAGACTTAAAGTGAGATTTTATGGCAAAACAAAGCCTTCAATTTGGCAGAAAACCATCAACTTTTCCATTACTGCTCACTCGCATGAACCACAATGGCTCGATGATGTCCTTTTAGAAACTTCGAATCTCTACCATAGATCTCATCTCAATCTGGATTAATGTGTGGCTCAAATGGATCCAAGAAAGTTTGAATTCTTTCTCTTTTGCTCAATTGACATCCACCATGCTTTATTTCCACCAAGTGTTCATCCTTATTGTCAACATCATGGCCCACAATGCTTTACAAGCCACCAAAGGATCCACATGACAGTAGCCTACTATCCCTTTGGAATCTATAGGATTTAGATCAATGGTTGCAGGCTAGTGGGCAACAAACCATATCAACCCAACAAACATAAATGTGATCTCACTTAATCCATAAGCTAGCAGCCATGTAGCTATCATTACTTCATAATGAACAGTCCTAACTAAAACATCTAATAGGGAAATTTTGTATGTGCTCAAAAGGTCCATTAGTAATTTGAACTCTTTACTTGATCCATAGATATTATGAAATATTTTATTAAATATTTTAAAGCCCTCAATAGTACTATGGATAGTGGTGTTGATGTCATGTGGTACTTTCCTACTATCCCTCTATGAGCTACAATATGAAAGTGGGTACCCCGCAGACTAGTGAGAAATGGTCAAGGTTCATCTGTCAGAATTCATCTTAGCTAAAAATTTGAATGCCTTTTACCATTGGTTCCTTTGAAGAGTTGTATGACCCACCCTAAGGGTAGACAATTGTCACCCACCTTCTATCCATCTATCTTTTTTATTGTAATATTTTATTCTCGTGGGCTAGCAAGTAACCATAGGAAACACTTGGTGGGACCCGCTAAACATTCATAAAGGTTTCAAAAGGAACTTGCACCTATTTATGACTGAAGATGGGGTCATTTTCTTAGCTTTCAATGGTAAAATACTTTAGGAAAAATTTGGATTATGAATTAGGGTAAAGCAAGAAATATTAAAATATTTAGGACCCACCTGATACTTTTAGACCTCCATAACATAAAAATTGATTCAATGAATCAATGTTTAGTAATTGGGAACACTATGCATTAGGGGCCAATAAGTGAATGAGTTCAATGGATCAAGTGGTAACTTGATGAACCAAGAACCCACTAAAACTAGTCAACAACAAATTAGAATGCACATAGGGTTTAAACACCTAGGATTTTTCAAGAGATTTTAGGGCACAAAAAAACCCTAGAACAAAGGATAAATGAAAACCCTAAGCCTCATGACACACCTTAGACTAGAAAGATAGCCATATATGCAATAAATATCAATGGAACACAAAAATTTGAGGGGTTCCACCAGTGCCTCTAGTTGGGGACATCTATTCTTCCAGAATAAAGTTATTTCATAGAATCTCAAGGGTGAAGTAGACCAACCTAGAGAACCAAAACTAGGGATAGCCTAGACTAGGTAGACCAAACCAAACCTATATACAAATATACATAACATTCTAGTGTACATGGAAAAGATACATACCTTTAAGAAAAGTATGCTTTCAAGAATTTCTCTTGTCAAAATTTACAAATAGTAGGAATCTTCACCATGTGTGTTTGATACCAGATAAGGACCTAACCACGATGCATCAAATTTTCCATGTTTTCCCTTATCTTGAGCTCTAGCATTCCATATCATCACCATGTTCCCTACATCAAATTTTCTTGGAGAGGCCTTTTTGTCATGCAAATGTTTAAATTGTAGCTGCATTTTAGCATTTTTTTCCTAAACTTCTCTCCTTGTTTCATCTTAATGGCACCTTCAAATTTTGCAAATTTGAAATGCCTATATTTCTTAAATGTGTCGACAGAACCTACCTAGCTTGCATCCTATCAAATATGCCTTGTAGGCCCTCTTTGTTGATTAATTTTTTTCAATTCAGAGTTCATCTTTTAAATCCCTTTGGTAGAATATTTTTTGGTATATATTGTAACATGCCTGCTCAATTTCAGGCCCTAGGATGAGTTTTGATGGGTTATTTAATTGTTTTCTGATCATGAATGGGCTAAAATTGGTGTTCTAGAAAGTTTCAAGTTCTACAATTCTAAAGGTAACCCATTTCTCATTTTGGTCTAAAACATCCTTAACTCCATTTTCATAAAAAATGGGGATCATCTTATGCACTATTTTAATGCTTTTCAGCTGTGGTGAACATGTCGTCCATGTCAATTTACAAAGGAGGTACCAAAATTCTAATGGCTAGCTGAAATCTAATTACAAACCCATGTTTTAAATAATTTTTATGATCTCTTGCAAAAAATCATGGCTATAGGTGTCCTGATTGTGCATATTGAATTTTCTTTGTCTAGTAGACAGGTGAATTAAAATTTTGCATAATTCCTAAAGTCTTAAAACATATTATTTAAAATATTTTCAATTTTTTAAATGTTATAAATTGGTGAAATGCATGTGCATATGAAATTTTAGGGAAACTTTAATTTTATTTTTTTGAACTTTATAAAGTTTAAAACTTTAATAAAGGAAGCTTTCCCCACTTGCCTGTGGGAACAAATGGTGACAACAACAAAGGATGGCGGGGAAGCGGGGAGAATTGTTTATTGAAACTTTGGTGATGTTGTTTTAACCATTGTTAAAGGTTTATGTTGACTTTTTAATGCTTCCCCGCTAGCCTGTGGGAAGTAAATTTGTTGAAAGTAGGGAAAGGTGTTGGGTGAATATTAAAGTATTTAAATACTTTATTAAAGCTCTGTTAAACATTGCAAATGCTTACCAAATGTTTTCAATTATTTTTGTTGCTGAAGGAGAAAATGTAAAACTTTATTCACGTTTCTGAACTTGGGGTAGATTTTTGTTGCAGCCTCCAAAAAGATGCCCGAAGCATTTCTAATTCCTTGGAGGAATTCTTAACATAGTTTATGATTTTTGTAAGTGTTTTTTAATGCCCAAAATGCCCCAAATTCACAAAAAAACAACCAACATTTCATCATCACAACCAAAGAGGGTATCTGGATAATGGCATATTTTTTTTTCCCTATCAAAAGAAAATGGACAATTGTGAGGATTTTTTGTAGTAAGCAAATGACATATGTAAGAGTGAAGAAGATTTATTTTCTAGCCGAAGTATACAAACCAAATGAAAGTGGGTTATAGTCCAAATATTTGACAAAATGTCAAACTCAATGCAGATTTCATTGAAGGCACTAGATAGGTGAAATATGTGATTTAAATCTCGTTTCAAATGCCAACCATGAAATATTTGCATTTTGGGAAAGTGTTTTTACTTGCAGAAAGAAAAAGGAACATGGGTATGTGGGTTTTTACCCAAGAGTGATATTTTTCACTTGCAAGTGAAAATGGAGCCAATAAATGACTTTTTATTGGAACGGTAAAAGGATGCACAAGATTTTCAAGTGAAGAAAAAGAAGATGGAAAATGGAGAGTAAAGAAGCATTTTCTAAATGTCATTCTATTGTAGAATCAAGGGAACTAAAAATGTCATGTGTCAAGGGTGGATTCTGTTTAGAGCTTCTATCTTCTCTTAAAATGTAATTTCTAGTTTCATTTGTAAGGGGTTCCAATTTCTCCAGGTTTAGAAGATGTAATTTTTGTGTAGGGTTATCTTTAGGTTAAGAGTTCTTTAAATCTTAGAGTTCAAAAGGGTGTAATTCATTTATGCTAAAGGCAAACAAATTAGTTTGCAAATCATGAAAAATGTCATACTATAATGTCTACAAAATGTATGCATTATATTTTTAATCAAAGTAATCAAGGATTATAATGGTTTTTGTTACACATTTTCTATAATAAATGTTTGGATTGATGGATTTTGTTCAAAGAGAATATTAAATGTGCTTTTATTCAAATATTGAATATATTGTGTTGCATTCAAGATCTATAAGAATGTTGTAGATATGTCCTTAAGAGACCTCATTATTGTAATGCAGTAATGGCTCAATGGTCATTGGTTTTTTGTTTCATGCTATTACTAGATTGGTATTTCATTTTGACTATGTTATGGATAAGGCACTCATCTAGTATTTTGTTTTGTGTAAGCCATGGAGGGAATCACCATTTAGAATCTCAATGAATCTTTTCCATTTTCACGTCTAATTTATTAGGTTTTTATCTCTTCATGGAGATTGAAAAACACAGGGGTTATGATTGAGAATGAGTCTCTTGTAACTTCTTTATGTATTTGAAGTGAAGAAGTCTCTTTATTTATCTATTCTCAATGTTGATTAAAGGTGCAAAGGGATTATTTCTAAATGTAATGAAATGTATAACATCCTTTATACATTTATTTGGGAATCATCCACATGTTAGAAATTTGCAATGTGTTGTTTAGTGCAAGTTTCATTAAATGTGTAGATCTTTGAATAGGAACACCCTCAAAAGTTTTGTGGAGCTCAAGGTGCAGAAGGCTGATCATAGTATTATTCATTGGATTTTCTTGTCCATGAATTATTGATAGTGCAAGACCTTTGTTTTAACCTCTCGATCCCTTGGTTTAGTCATTGTGTTTTTTTGTTAGAATTGGGGGTTGCAAGAAAAAACACCATCGTATTTGTGACTCTACTAAGGAGCATCAAAAGAGTATCAATTCCATAGAGTCATTGAATTTGAACATCTAGATCAAATATTGAGAAGTTTTTAGACTTGGAAGTGGTTGTGTTGTAGCAAATTTTGAAGAATTTATGTGTGACTTTGATATTGGAGAGGACCCATAATAAAATTCATCTTT
>VDFB02000945.1:0-20938 GCA_007258455.2 Sequoia sempervirens | reverse complement strand
GTCCAACAGAGTACATGAGAAACCAAAAATATAGTCCATGAAATAAAAAAATATAACCTATAAAATCAGGTTTCTAGGTCATGTATTGTCTCTCTAATCAAGAGACCTCTTCATGCCATTTAGACTATGCGAATGACCTGAAACACTCTATACAAGATAAAGATGAAATCCGATGTAAGAAAATGAAAAATGATTTTAATGACAATTTAATTTATAATTCATCATAAAACAAATTACTAACATAACTGGTCCGGATGTTCGTGTACCAAGCAACCTCTAAATTTCTAAATCAATCTTACATAAACAAGACAAAGAGTTGAAATTAGATAAGTCTACACCAAAAATGATTTCAATTTAATTTAATTTATAATTTATCATATTTTAATTGTGCCATATTCTCGAGGTTGTGCACCCTTCCTCCAAGACCTGCTTATACATGCTCAACTACAAGATGTGTCTCATGCTATAAAAGAAAAATAATTTAAACATGTATTAGCTCATATTATATATATATATTCAATTTGAAATTTAAAAATTAAAGTTTATTCAGAATATATAATTTATAATTGACTTTAAATAAATAAAAAATTAAATTACCATGATATCCTGAGTCGCTTTGCATGTCCTCCTCCTAGAGGTGTAACTATGTCTGGGTCAGGGCTAAAAGTCACACTAATAAAGTCCTACAAGATCAAATTTAAAGCATGTATACTTGAATTAGGTTTATATATATATATATATATATATATATATATATATATTCAAGTTTGCACATTTTGTGTAGAATTTTTTTTTAAACAACCTGAAAATCAGAGGCCTCACGAGTAGCCGCAACATCTAATGTTTTCCCGATGCCTATTCTCATTATGGTATCAACCTAGACATACATGTAGACATTTAACGCTTATAATATTTACAAGTGTACATGCACATTTCATAAATAGTGAATTCAAAATTCATAAATGTAACTATACTAATGTAAGTTAAATAATTTACAATATAAATGTACCTGCCCCTAATCTACGACGTCCGATAGTGGAGTGCTCGACAAACCCTTGGGTGGAATCGACGTGGAAGCCAATTGACTCGCCTAACCCAACATAAATATTTTAAACATATATGTGATTCAATTATAAATTTAAAACTCAAGTTAAAAATCATTTCAAATATAATTTAAAAAATTGAAATCAAAATACCCCATAATGGTTGCCAAGTAGGATTGGTGTCGATGTATGTACTCATGGAGTGGATGATTTCCCCATCGTTAGTGTCATCTGTACACCAAATAGTTTGATTGTTAAAATGTATTGCAAAATTTTCTTTGATATATACATTCATCAAAATTCTTATAAAATGAACGTGTAGATGCATATTTATACCTGTGTCACAGTGTCCTCAGGGTGATGGTTTGTTGTAAGAAATTATATGAATGAACTGATGCGACTAGATGAACCACCATAATCTCCATGTCCACCCAAACTAGGTGTGGCCTGATCAAGTCCATAGCATAATTGATGGCAACTAGTACATACATGTGGGACGAGCCTCAACACTCATAGAGTGGTACTTAGATGAGCTCCATAAAACACTCCTCCATCATCATCGTCTCTATGCTCCCTACCCGCTATTGTAGAAGCATGCTAATCAAGGTCTCCTACGAGTGTACTAAGGGATCTTAATGTCGAGACCACAACTTGATGATGCACAGGTGTGGGAATGGGAGGACCAAGAGCAACAACAAGGGATTGTGCATGCACAGGGTGTTGGGGATCAACCCTTGCCCCTAACCTCTGTTGTGGCATGCTGCGACCAACACCTTGAAATGATTTAAAATCAAAATAATTGGGCCCCATAATAAACTCTACATACAGTTTCCTCCAAAAATACAATGGGCACTCCCAATTAGCATGTGGTGGACTATAAAAAACAATATACCATCGATCCCAAAAATGTGCACTTATCTGTGGATGTATGCACCACCTCATGGATATTCTAGATTTATTGGGAGGTATGGGCTGTCGAGTAATAGGGTCGAGAAAGTAGGGGGCTAAGTGGGCTTTTGTTATTTTACTTGGTCTAAAATTTGTTTATAAGAGAGACCATTAGCATAAAATTGTCTCATTTGTTCTTTGTCTCATCGAAGCCTATCTAGATCAGAATCAATGGTCTTGATGGCATCCACAACGTTTTTCATCATAGATGCAAAATGAATCATGTGTGGTGGAATCAATGCTTGACTCTACATAGAATTGATTTGATTTTGTATGGATGCAACCTGATCATTAATGTGTGCTCGCAAGTGAGCCTCATCAGATGCAACAGGTGTTGGAGGTGGCATATTAGGCTAAGCGGGTGGAGGGGGAGGTGGAGGTGGCTGAGGTGGTGGATTGATGATATCATCAATGTTAAAATCATCCACGACATGAGATATAAGTGTGCACCTGCATTAAATTATGCAAAATTAACATACAAACTTTAAAAATTACAAGAAATAGTTAAATTTGAAACGCACATGCAAATTTGTTTAAATAGGATGTGCATACATATACATACACATACATATACATTGATTGAACTTAAGCATGTGCATACAAAATTCAAAATTTAACATGTACATATATTTAAAATAAAAAATACAATGCATAATTTGCATGCATACATCATTAAACCAAACTATGTACATACATACAAATTTCAAAATTTAAGAACTATATATGCAATTTTAATACATGTGTACATACTAAAAAAATAAACTTGAAACATTCACAAAAAACTCATTTTATGTCTAACACACACACACATATATATATTACAATTTTCCAATAGGAGAAATCATGATCTAGTAGATAGTCATAAAATATATACTATTATAAATTCATCATTATAAGTTCATAAATTCCACCAAATTCATAAATTCATGTCACTAAAAATATCCATCTAGAACTAAAAATCATAAATTCAATGCCACTAAAATATCCATCCAACCAAACTTATAAAATCATCACACAAAATATCCATCAAACCAAATTCATGTTCATAACTATTTAAGATCATTGTCTTAATTTAGAAACTATTGTGGCTCTCTACTGCATCTCTTCATTTCTTTGCATTTTCCTTTTCAGAATCGGAAGTTCTCCTCTCCTCTAGCCATTGTTGATGCTCATCTAAGATCCCATCCATAGCCCTGACAACATCAACAACAGTTTGCATCCTAGATGCAAACATCCTCATAGGTGGTGCAACACATTCTTCATTTTGAATAATGTTGATTTGATCTTGGATGGTTCTAACATTGGCATTGATTCGTGCTTGCAAATGAGCACCATCTATTTCAGGTGGTGGAGGTGGGGGGTTATGAGGTGGAGTGGGTGGAGGTGGAGGTGAAGGTGGTGGAGATGGATGGCATAGAGGTGGATTGCAAATATTATTGAATCGATCCATCTGTGATCTCTAAGATATATGAGTGAACTTGCATTAGATTTGTACTTTCAAAATGTAAGATACATGTTTAGGAAATACCCTTAAATCATTCAATATAAATGGCCTAATTGAATACAAATGATCAAATATGTAAGCCTCATTTATGTCTAAGGCATGTTACTTGAGTTAAAATACAATTAACTATTAATATAGGACAATTTATGAATGCTATAGGGTTTACGGTTTAGAGTTTAGGATTTAGGTTTTAGGGTAATAGGATGGCTTAAGGGGATCTATGTAGTAAGGTCCTAGTACAAAATGACATGGATTTTAAGTGAATAAAATTTGGTGAAGATGCCCAAGGAAACCAAATTTTATTCACTTGAGCCATGTCATTTTTTCCTAGGAACTTACTAGACATAGATGCACTTAAGCCATCCTATCACCCTAAACCGTAAATTGATCAACCTAGATCATGAAATGTCATTCATATTATAATCTTGCATGATCTTATTATTGTTAAATTTGGTTGCCTTGGGAAACTTCACCAAAATTTGAGAACTTATTTGATCCCCTTAAGAAATGTCATATTAGGACACCTTAAGACATCCTAAAGTATGGCTTAAGGGGATCTATGTAGTAAGGTCCTAGTACAAAATGACATGGCTTAAGTGAATAAAATTTGGTGTTCAGATGCATAAGGCAACCAAATTTCATCAAGGTCCTAGGCAACTTCACCAAATTTTATTCACTAAAGTCATGTCAGTTTGTCCTAGGACCTTACCAGACATAGATCCCCTTAAGCCATCCTATCACCCTAAACCGTAAATCAATCAACCTATATCATGATTTATCTCATTCATATTATAATCTTACACAATCTTATTATTGTTAAATTTGGTTGCCTTGGGAAACTTCACCAAATTTTGAGAACTTATTTGATCCCCTTAAGAAATGTCATATTAGGACCCCTTAAGAAATCAATTTACAGTTTAGGGTGATAGGATGGATTAAGGGGATCTATGTCTAGTGAGGTCCTAGGAAAAAATGACATGGCTCAAGTGAATAAAATTTGGTGAAGTTTCCCAAGGCAACCAAATTTCATTAAGAGCCTAAGAAAAATGTTACTTTGTGGCTTGTGGGTCAGGTTTAGAGTTTAGGGTTTAGGGTAATAGGATAGCTTAAGGGGATATATGTAGTAAGATCCCGGTGGACAAAATTACATGGCTTAAGGGAATAAAATTTGGTGGAGTTTCCTAAGGCAACCAAATTTCATTTTAAGGTCCTAGGACAAAATGAATGCTTTAGTGTTTAGGGTTTAGGGAACTTAGGGTGAAGTTTTGGTGTGCCTTGGAATATACTGGACTTGCAAGTTAGTGAAGAACATTTTCTTGTGGAATAGTTGATTGAGATAGCTCTTGTTTCAACTGACCAACCTAGATCATGAAATATCAAATGTTCATATTATAATCTTGCACGATCTTATTATTGTTAAATTTGGTTGCCTTGGGAAACTTCACCAAATTTTGAGAACTTCTTTGATCCCCTTAAGAAATGTCATATTAGGACCCCTTAAGACATCAATTTATGATTCAGGGTGATAGAATGGCTTAAGGAGATCTATGTCTAGTGAGGTCCTAGGACAAAATGACATGGCTCAAGTGAATAAAATTTGGTGACATTGCCCAAGGCAACCAAATTTCATTAAGGGCCTAGGAAAAAATTGAATTTAGGGTTTAGGGTTTAGAGTTTAGAGTTTAGGGTTTAGGGTACAATAGGATGGATTAAGGGGATCTATGTAGTAAGGTACTACGACAAAATGACATGGCTTAAGGGAATAAAATTTTGTGGAGTTGCCAAAGGCAACCAAATTTCATTTTAAGGTCCTCGAACAAAATGAATGCTTTAGTGTTAAGGGTTTATATTTTAGAGTTTAGGGTTTAGGGTTTAGGGAACTTAGGGTGAAGTTTGGGTGGCCCTTGGAATAATGGACTTGCAAGTTAGTTCCTAGTTTATGAATATTTTTTATTTTATGAATAGATTGAATATTTCCATAATAGAAACACATAATTATGTATTAATATTAAGATTGAGTTTGATGTATATTTTAACTGGATATTTTTTAATTGAAAATAAGATTTTTTATTTAACATTTTTTTCATTAATATTTCCCACTTAAAATGAATTTTATGATATAAAATGTATACTATAAAATTAGTTAATGCTGAATCAAGTATTTTATTTTCGATTTTTTGGAATTAAAAGAGCCTAAAAGAAAGAAAAGAAAAATATTTAGATTCTTTTAGTGTCTAGGTAACTAGTGCAAATTGAGATTTTAGACTAAACTAGAAGCCTAATTAACAAGTAATACTAGAATTAGGGTTAAGATTGTCAAAAGACAATAGACAACACATGCAAACAAGAAATGGAAACAAGGCATGACTAAGAGAGATCAAAACATAAAATAGAAATGAATGTTGAATATTATCTAATTAAGTGACAATTGGAAATGGATTGTACACTTGGATTTATGAATTTGCAGAACTAAATTTGCAAAGAAGCATTGATAAAATTTATGAATTGTAACTATTCTTTAACATATTGTTTTCTAATCTAATTATAATTTAACATTGAAACTAAAGTTTAACATATTGTTTTCTCCATACAATGTAAATGAAATTTAAGACATTTAAGCAATGCAAATGAATTTTCTTGAGCTCGAAATGAGGGTTTTCAAAATCAAAATGATTTGTTCGATTTCAATTTAGGGTTTTAGCAAAAAAAATTGTTTCAATTCAATTTTTGGTTTCAATCTAAGCAATTAGGGTTTTTAATGCAATTTTTTTGTTTCATTTCAAACTAGGGTTTTCAAATCCTTATTTTTGTTTGATTTGAATTCAGGTTTCCAAAAAGCTTGATTAGGGTTGCCAAATGCAATTTTTTTATTTCATTTCAATTTCTAGGGTTTTGAAATGCATTTTTTTTGTTTCGTTTCAATTAGGGTTTTCAAATGCAATTTTTTTTGGTTTGATTAAACAATTTAGGTTTCAAAAGCTAAATTTTGTTTCTAAAATACAATTCAAGGTTCATTTTTTCCTTTCTATTCAATATCTTTAGGTTTCATTGCATTTTTTTCATCTATTTCTACAATTCCTCATTTCTACTGTTATAGGAAATAAAATGCTTAAAACGTCAAATAATTTTTAAAAAAAATGCTAAAATCAATTCTTCTATTGACAAAAAAATGCTAAAAAGTGGGGGTGGAGGTATACCTGGAGGCTAGTTTTTGTAGTCGTTGTCACCCATAAACTCTGGATCCCATGCGTAGTGAAAATGAAGTATTGTTCGTTTTTAAAAAATAGATACCATTACAAAACAGGATCCCAATTATTACAAAATGGGATAAATCGGGATCCTATTTTGTACTAATTGAGATATCGTTCTGTGTCCATCGATTCAGGACCCTTGAACAAATGGGATCCTGATTTTTAAAAAGCAAGATCCCGTTTGACATTTAAGCTCATGATCCTGAATCTAAACGGGATCCCAATTTTTAAAAATCAGGATCCCATTTATAAAAATCAGGATCCCATTTTTGCAATGTTGATTTCATTTTTTTGGCTAAGGAAAAAACTTCCACGTTTCATGGACTCAACTTTGTGCACTTACCCCCAACCTTCAGGATCCTCCTTAAGCGATTAAGCTCTTCACCAAGGAACCAAAGCTTTGATACCAATTGTTAAATAGGCTCAGTACAACTGAGAGGGGGGGTGAATCAGTTGTCACAAAATTCAAACTTAAGACTTCAACACTTATCAATTCCATAACCACACTATTTTGTTATTAAGTAAGAGCACAAAACACAAATAACAGAAAGTAAATCAACACAATGAACACCATATTTTTACATGGAAAACCCAATAAGGTAAAAACCACAGTGAAGGTTAACTCACAATATAAAGAGATTATAAAACTGAATACAGAGGCTCACTACCAAGGGCTCACTTCCTAGAAGAGGACTCACTGTCCAAGTACAAAGGTCCACTGCCTAGAGAAAGGATTCACTGTCCAACAGGGAGGCTCACTGCCTACATAAAAATTTACAAAACAAGTTAGGCTATACAACCAGAATGAACTAAAACTATGCACCTATCAAGTTCTAATGCAGTTCCAGTGATGCTCAATATACATACTTAACACATTTCATCATTTTCGCACTTCTTCACTTTAGCATTCACAACTCAATCATCTATCTATTATTTTCTTCAAAACTATTCAATATATATATGTGCCTGATCTTTCACCGCAAGCATCAATTAGGTCAGCCTAATTAGATGCACTTCTTATTCACGATAAATATGAATTGTCGACTCCAATCATTCACAAAATATTTCCAAAAACAATTCAAACAGGCTCAACACATTACATCATGTCGGCATAGACCAAAAATAGGTCGCACATATGTCCACATATAGTCGTATCACAATTAACTCAAGAAGTTGGTCAAGAATAGACTTCAAATCAAAAAGAAAACCAATAGAATAATGCACCACTATGTCATACGAACACCAGAGCACATAATAATTTGATCATGCATGGCTTCAACAATCATAAACAATATCCCAAAACTGCAACCAGTAACTGTCAATTGTGGAGAAATGCAAACTAAAATATCGGAGAGTGCACAAAATATATCAGATCCACCACTGGAGGAGATAAACCAGTTGTGCACACTATTTTAGGGTACTAGACCAAGCTGCCAACATGGTGACTTCAATGACAATAGATAGAAAAACTTCTCCATTCTTCCAACAATGATAATTTATTTAATATTAGAGCATGTAAAAATATATACCTAGGAGATAGTTTTATCATAGAATCCAAAAGTGACATGAAAATTTCAAATATTTATGAATCCATTGGAGATTCCCTAATTTTTCCAAAATTAAGGATTTTTTTTTATCTTGTTCTCATCTTACTAAATAAAAATTCAAAGTTCTTATTAGAGATAGTTGAATGTATATCAAAGATCAAATTAAAGTTATTATTGCCAAAGGCATTCAAAAAATGGTGTATTTATCTTTAATAACTTTTCAAAAGAAACTTGCTTAACTGAAACATATTTTTGGCGTGAAAGATTAGGACACATACATATAAATTTTTTAAATGTAATGTCTCATCATAACTTAATTATTGGATTACTTGAATTTGAAAAAAAATGAAAACCTATATTTAGAATGCTTCCTAACTTAAAAAAAATACTCCAATTTAAAAAAAAAATCATAATAAAATTTCATGTAAACCCTTTGAATTATTTTATTGAGATTTACTAGGAACTTTTCAAGTTCAATATTTGAATAGGTCTATATCTATGCTCTTACAATTGTCAATGATTATTCTATAAATTAAATTGGTGGTATTATATTCAAAAATAAAATGATTATCTTTCTAAATTTAAAGAATTTAAATCCATACTTAAAAATTAGTACAATCATAAAGTAAAAATTAGTACAATCATAAAATAAACATATTTTTGGCATGAAAGATTAGGATACATACATATAATTTTTTTAAATGTAATGTCTTATCATAGTTTAATTATTAGATTACTTGAATTTGAAAAAAAATGAAAACCTATAAAGAATGCCTCCTAGCTTAAAAAAATACTCCACTTTTCAACAAAATTCATAATCAAATTTCATGTAAAACTAGAAACTTTTCAAGTTCACTCTTTGAATAGGTCTATCTATGCTCTTACAATTATCAATGATTATTCTAGAAATGATTGGTGGTATTATATTCAAAAATAAAATGATTATCTTTCTAAATTTAAAGAATTTAAACCCATACTTAAAAATTAGTACAATCATAAAGTAAAAATTCATGGGACTAATAATGGAAATAAATAATATAGAAAAACAATTTTATAATTTTTGTGCTTTATGTGGGATATTAAGAGAATTAACTAACCCTTGTTCTCCCCAATAAAATTGTGTAGCTAAAATAAAAATCTTTCATAATCATTGAAATGGTTAGATCCATAATACATTTGATATATATACCCATGTTTCTATGGGATGAAGCCATGCACACAACTATAATATTATAAATTGAGTTCCTAGACATTCCTTGCATTATATCCCTTAGAAAAATGGTCAAATAAATAACATAATATCTCTCATCATAGAATCTTTTGGATTCCTACATCTGTTTACATCCCTAAACAAAAAAGAAAAAAAATGACTCCACATATTCTTAACTATTTATTTATTAGATTATTAATTATTTATAAATGGTAGTTTGAATGGGTGTGATGAATAACCCTCCTAGTTTTTTGACATCCCTTCTCCTATATTTAAGGGGATTCTCTCTAATTAAAATGGAAAACAATTTGAAAATTAATAATTAATTCTATGATTATGCACAAGAGGTATTATTGCCCATGTCAAAATAGGAAGAAATTCTCTCCATAATTGGTCTATATTTTAATAAAATATTTGATGAGGGCCACATCACCCAAAACCCACAGAAATCACAACAATAGATATCAACACAAAAAATGCAAGACAAAAAAATGACTCACTTTCAATTATTTTTCAGAAAATGAAATTACAGATTCAAAGCTTACATGCTACAACCTCATCGGATTGATTCATTACAACAAAATCAACTCAAAAAAGAAAATTTACTATTCAGAGCCACAATCTGCACTATCAGGGCCACCTTCTACAATCCCCACTTAACCATTTTTATTTTCCCCAATAACCACCCTAGAATGTTCTAGAAAGTTCAAATTTCCCCTTTTGTTTTGGCACCAAAAGTCTCACCATTTGATTTCTGGCCTAGGAAGAAATTTTTATGAAATTCACTTTTTAGAGAACCAACTTCGCAGGGCCATAACTTTTGATCCAAGTGTCTGATTCACTATTACTGCATATTGTCGAAAAGCTCTCGACGAGCTCTTCGACAAGTGAACCACCATAGGTCAGTTCAACCACTTTTTGAGTTGTTTCAAGCCCTCCAAAGTTTTGTATATGAATTTGAAGCTACATTGGAGAAATTCCCCCAAACAAAAACTTTAATTTCTCCCAAACCTTGCAGGGTATTGAGGTGATTCTTTCACGACTGGAAATGTTTTCCAACTTTTCTCCTTGGGGTAAAATTTCACATCCATACGAGCATGTTTTGGCTTACTTACTAAAAATAGTAAGTGCTCATTTTTCGCTATTTATGACACCTGAAAGTCTTATACCCCTTTAGTGGACCATCATGGGAGTCAAAACAACTAAGGAAAATAAAGAAAACAATTTTTTGGGTGATGCAAGATTGCCCTACACCGCCGGATCCTCCTGCATCACTACTCTTTAAGTGTTTTATAATGGAATGATGCTTTATTTAGTTTTTTAACCACAACAATTTTCCCATGTATATATTATGTAATGTGTTTAGTATGTGTATCTTGTGATTCTTAGTTTATTTATTTTATATTTATTTGTAATTATTAACAATCTAAGATCCTAATTTCTACAATAAATCATCACATGTCTCTACATTAAGGTTTTTTAGTGGAAGACTCATCTATCTTTTGTATAATTGTTGTGAATTGTTAGATTAGATTTAGTCTAGAGCATCTAATAGTGTGCATTTACAAGATTTATAAAAATATCATAACTACATCAAGACATATAAGATACCAATACATGGGTGAAAGTAGGTGTCAGTTGATGTAGAGTAGGGTGGAGGTCTTCAAATCAATCAATCTTGAACAATATTTCAACCTTGTAAACCCTAACTTGGTGTTTGTTCACAAATTCTTCAATCTTGCTTGTAACACATCAAACAGTGAAATTTCACCATATTTTTCAAAAGAGATTTCAAACCCACAAACAAATCACCATTCCTGACACCCTTTATGGCCTTTTGCAACATAGAAAATTTGGGAGTGGCTTGTTTTGTAACAACACCCTCTAAAATAGACTGCTAGGATGCCCTTAAGCCCAATTAGGCCTATTTTACAAATCAACTTCAAGGTAAACCTTCTCCCAATCACAAAATTCTATTCCAGGACTTTCACCAGATCACATGGGGTCTGAAACAATAATTTTTATCAATTGAATCATCCACAAATTCACCAAACTTTAAAACCCTACTTCTACCTACTCTCCTAAGCCTAATACATTGATATATTAAGCTAGGGCTCGATCAAACACTTCCCTACCTCCATCCCCTACATCTACAACCCTAAAAAACTTGAAGAAAATCCTGAATAAAGCCATTCCACCAATTTCTAGAGGTTTTCACCGTAGAATGGTTCAATATTCCATTTTCTTGTTCAAACCCTCTTGACTTAGAGTTTTTAGACCGTTTTCAGTAATTTGACTCTAAAAACATTCAAACTTTATGAAATAAACTCAAACCAAAACCAAAACAGAGTTAGTTCATTCCACCATCGAATTCAATGCATTTCAGATCATAATCACATAGTATGGAACCGTACAGAGTGTTGTAGCAGCAAAAATGCACAAGAAATTATAGAAAGCAAAGAACTTCTTATTGCTTGATCTTCAAAAACAACTCCAGAACCTTGCCTCAAAGTTTCCAAGACCTATTTAAACATCAACAACCAAAACTCAATAGTTTCAACCACCTTTTGAATCAAATGACTGTTCAACTTCCCAAAAACAACAAAAAGTGCAAAGTTGTTGATGCAACATTTGCAAAATATGACAACTTTATGACAAACTGACCCCATGAGACTAAAAACATGTGACATGGTCTAAATAGACCTTATTACAACAAAATTGGACTCAACAACACAAAAACTCAACATTAGACCATATCTACACCATTTGACTAGGTGCCCCTGCACCATCAACCCACTAATGCCATGGAGTATTTTGTTAACTTTATTTTCAAGGTGGAATAAATTTTTTTCCTAAACAAAGGATTAACTATAATAATTAAAAAACTAGATGATTTATAGTATTACTAAATCTTGTTCAATCATAATGCCTAATTTTCTAAGGTGTTTACATCAACATAATATTTTAAATTTTAAAAATTATGCATTCGTGATAGTATTTTACAACATATGAAGAAATACTAATTTTAAAGATTGCAATCCTGACCACCCACAGAGATATATTTCATCCTTCAACTAGATGTACCAGAGATAACAAATGAGATGCACACTTTCCTTGAAAAAATATGATACTACATGAAGATTATAAAGATTCACATATAAGTCTTCATGCCACTAGAGAATATATTGAAAAACGATAACCATTCTATTATTATTATAAAAGAATTCAAAGTGTTTGAAAAGGGTACCATTTATTTTGTTTAGTAATATGACTAAATCATTATCCATACATTAGCATAAAATCATTGGCATGAGATGTAGCATAGGGTGATATAGAAACACTTAGTTCGCGTAGATTGACACACAAAATATCCAAAAATCATCCATCAATGTATAAAATAGTTCAAATGTCTTCATTGAATCTATGTAGAAAAAACACAACCATGCCAAGCTTATTCATAATCCAATTACACACAAATAGTTCCTACCAACATCGAGTGTGGAGAAAGTTCTTCAACAAGAAGGTGGTGAAGTATGTGAAATGAAAAAGGATGAGGCTAAATCTAGGGAAAATGACATGACTTATTAATTGTTTGTAAACCAATAAATATTTAACTCAGTAGTGACACATACTTTAAGAAATGATGAAGACAAACCCATCATATAAATTGTTGACCTCATATATTGTAACAAAGTATTCATCTCAACATTAAAGAAATGTTAAAATAATCATTTTATATAGAATATAAGTTTTAAAGATGTATCCATTTAAATTTCTATTTTATATTAAAAAATCTAAAATAAGTACAATGAAGGTTTTATTTTTTTATTTTATTTTTATAAAGTCTATTTATATACATTCGTCATAATTATGTCCTGACCACTTATGAGATATTCCAAAACAAAGTACACCGCAAAAGAAGGGAGTTTAAAATTCAAGTAGGGACAAAAACCAATGAATTTTTTATTTTTTAAAATTTTGAAATAATACAGATGTACCTCTTATACTGCATGTTAAAGTAATCAGACACATTCTTCATACTTGTTTATTAGAGAACATAGACAGACATATTCACTTTCTTCTTCTGATGCTAAGTTGAACCGGCACAAAATCGGTAGCAGTGAAAATTAGAAAAATAAGCATACGGTGCATGGTGAGTTTGAAGGAATAGGTTAAGCGATCAACAGGAGGGAAGATCTTTGGGCGGAGGAAGAAGAGATTGAGATCTGCCTCCATTTCCATTTAAAACAATCCATGCCATCTTCAACCCCCAACTGGTATGCAGCTCGAGATGACAATGCATAAACCATACTCCTGCAATTACATACATTCGGTTGGATAATATTCATGTGAAACAAGGACAATATTATTAAACTAAATGAGCGATTGAAGGTAGCATTAAGTGATGATAGTAATACCTGGATTATCAGCTAGGAATCGGAGAGCCGCCCAACCTCCACTGGGAACTCCAATTGTGTTTCTCTCGGGAGGATCCACCAGATTAAAGTTAGAGGGGTCAGTGCTTGAATTGTAGTTTCCCACACCTTGACCCACTACGAAGAAGTTGAAGCCGTGCAGATGCAGAGGATGGCTCTCGAAGGTCACAATGCTGGTGTCCTGCAGAACTAGCTGTATGCTAGTATTGAAGGGAACCACTTCGACTCTGGTATCGTTGAGGGTTTGTGTGTTGTTAGGAGGCGTGCCCGTGTAGTTGAAAGGAAATGGCGGATTGTCAGGGAAAGTGGTATTGTAAACTCCATTGGACTGGTTAAAGTAGTATGCTTGAAGAAGAGCAGTGGTGGGAAGAGTGAAGGATATGTTGTTAATGGAGGCTGTAAATTTGGTGTTGTTGGGGCCTTGACATGTTTGTCCTTGGGGACACGGATTCAGCCCCAACCCCACTGTGAATAGGAACTGTCTATCCACCTTCTGAGGAACAGCTGCTGCTGGAAATTTCGGATTGCCTAAGCTTCTCATCTTTTGGCTAAAATTGGCAGCAAAGGAGGTATCATTCGGGGCTGGAAGCACTGGTTTCATCATAGGAAGAGAGGATGAGGACGAATTAACTGCTGTCCCATTGGAAACATACTCCAAAATTCCAGCACTGGTTGAGTTATCAAAAGCTGCTGTTCCCGTAGCGAAAGGGCCTGCATAAATGAGGAATGTGGCATTGGGAGGCTGAGATTTAGCTGTCAAGAGGACATTGGTAGTCTGGCCAGGTGTGATAACAATAACATTGGCTTGAAAAGGCTTAACATACACAGCGTCCGCTTCTACCACAGTCAATGTATGGTTGGCGACACCGAAAAACAATTCACCATTAAGCGCAGCATTAACTAGACGAAGTAGGTAAGTTTTCCCAGGGATCACTTTGAGCCTCAATGTATCTGCATGACACAGGAGACCTTTGTTACATTTAAGAAACCGAAAAAATAAAGAGCAGTCTGTTTATGATTCATTCATTTTATTTATCCATCCTCACCGTTGGCAGAGCAGTTATACATAAGTCCAGGTAGTCCATTCATGGTATACGCATCTGACACATTAGCTTGCGCCCCAGTTTGCATTGCTTGATTGATAACAGCCTCAGTGTCTGCATTCCACCACTCCCCTGCAATTCGTAACGCAACAACACTATTTTCATTTTAAATTTAAGACTAGTGTATAACTGAAAGCATGAAGTTTCTACGTGAGTCTATGATAGTATTGTAATAAGAATTTTGGATTAAACTGTGTGTCTATTTTTTACATTAACATTTCAGATCATATTCCATGATCCATCATCAGGATACATTCAGACTCTTCTCTCTATCTGCATTGCATCGTGATGATGGATCATGAAATATGATCCGAAATTTGATGTAAAAAATAGACACACAGTTTAATCCAAAAATCTTATTACAATATTAAAGTACAAGAAATTATCAGTGAGTACTGAAAGACATACCAAAAACAATAGGCACTTCCTGGTATGGTTGAGGGAATGGGTAAGAAGCATTCTTTTTGGGATAGATGATAATGGGACCATGCACGGTTGCTCGCAACCATGAGATGTGGGCATGCCACCACAGTGTTCCTCTCTGCCTTTTGATAATAAAGTTGTACACGTAACTTTGCCCGGTTTGAATTGGACACTGAGTGACATAAGCGGGACCATCCGCCCACCCAGATCTAAGCTGCCGAATTCCATGCCTGAGCAATTCATAGGAATTCATTAGGTGCATCCGCTAAAGCAATACATGAGAGAGAGAGAGGAGCATCAGCAAATATAATATTATATTTCTTATGTAAATAGCTGAGTTGCAGGAGCAGAAGAGATACCAATGTATGCTGATATTGTTTTTAACAAAATTGGTTACTTTGATAACCACGCGATCTCCTTCTCGAGCAACTATTGGAGGCCCTGGATATTGCCCGTTGACAGTAACGAGAGCTTTCGTAGTACAAAGACGAGTCACATTCTTCATTTGGATCTGTAGATATTTAGAGCAAAAAATAGAATAAAATAAATGAGTGCTTTCCTGTACAATAAAACATTCAATTCATTTCATAGAAACATATAACCCACGTTGAATTTGTAGTGCCGTGTAATCACGGTATGTTTCCCCAAAACAATTTGAACAGTGAAACACAATGCCAAAAGTGGCAACAGGAGTCGGCCATAAAAAGTCTGCATTGCAAGAGTCATACAGTACTGCTTTCAGAGTCTGATCTGAACTTAAATAGCGTAAATAAGTATTTGCCAAATTGTTTCTGGCTTGAGATGTGAAAATATGTTTCTCTTGTGTGTATATATAGATACAAGGATTAAATCAGCTGTGAGGTCCTTTCGCTTTTGTTGGGTAGGTCGGTATGCAATACTAATATCTTAAAACGTTTATAAATCCATAAGAAATTTGTTGTTACCATCTCTATTTATCTATTTCATTTTCTTTGACTTTTCTTTATTCAGATGTACTCTTCGTATTATTTGTTTGTTATGAAGATAAGTTGCGCTTTCTATTTGGAGTGGCAACCAAGTAAAGCATGCACACACCATCTTTTCCCTTCGTCATTTAAATTCATGTAAACTAAACCCGTGTTAGTTATACCAACTACTGCTCACAATAAATTAGACTGAAATTTGTCCTCCTTGAAAGCCTTTAACGTCCACATCAGCAGGCAGAGAGATAAATTTTGGCATTAGCACTAAAATTTCTAATCAAGAGACATCTAATTTATAAATAACTTTGTATATGGCTGGATTTGAAGATGTAGAATCATAACCCAAATAATTTTATTTGATTTGAATCAAATTAAAATAGGATTATGGTTAGATTTGAAGATGTAGAATCATAATCCAAATGATTTTATTTGATTTGAGTCAAATTAAAATAGGATGCAGTGTTCAAGACTTTGAGCCACCAGAGATATTATTATTTAGTAAGACTTATTTTCTTGCTTTTTCTTTATATGAAATTTAGATCTTTATTTTGTCTAATAAGCATAAGATTAATTTTCAGTTTTAGGTTACATTTATTAATAGATCATTTCCTATTTTATACTAATAATGAATTGTTTGTCCTTTTTTTATATAGAATTCAGATTTTTGTATTGTCTTATAGACATAAGGCTAAGATTTATGTTTAGGTTGCATTTATTAATACATAATTTCTTATCTTTTTCTCTATCAAATTTAGATTTTTTTGTCTAATAGATTCAAGATTATGATTTAGGTTGAGTTTGCATGTTTTTAAGTTATCTTATTAATTAGTATATTATTAATCAATGTATTAGTTTGTTTTTAGTAATTGCCAATATATATGTATATTGATATCAAATTTGATGTGGTATTGGAAATAGATTAAATAGATAGTTATTTATAGATGTGTACGATAAAATAAAAGATAAAAAATACTTAATTATCATCACTACTTCTTTATTACCGATTTACATGGAGGTTATTGGGACCCAACAATGTGTCCATTTTTTTTGCAAGTCTCACTCAATTTTCTCTTACATTGTGTTGGATTGGTGTCAACTTACCTTTGATAATAGATCTAAGAAAATACAACTGATTTTATCCTAAGCAGATAATTTTGTTCAAGTTAGTTCTATGGTGTACCCTACATGATCTAAGAAAATACAATTGATTTTATCATAATATTTTTTTTAAATATGCAGTTGTAGGATTATTTTTCCATGCATTTTGTAGATTGTTAGAGTGTAAATTGTGGTTTTATGCTTTCAACAACACCATTTTTTTTTAGTGTAAATTGTGATTTTATGCCTTTCAATTACAAATTCCTTATAATAGTTTTAAATTCCAAAGATGTTAACTTATCCTCATTATTTTTTCTTAAATGTTTGATTGACTTGCCAGTGCTCTTTTCAACCAAAACTCTAAATTGCTTAAAAATACTAAACACATCAACTTTTCTTTTAAGAATATAGACCCACACCTTTCTAAAGTATTGATCTATAAATGTCACAAAGTATGAAGATCCTCCAAAAGAACTATAGAGGATGGCCCCCAAACATCTGAATGAATATAGTCTAGAATACCCTTGTATGACTATGTATTTTAAACTTTTATCTACATTGATTCCCAAAGACATAATACTTGTAGAAATTCTAATTTACATATTTTAAATTTGGAAGTAGGTTATGGTTTATCAATACCTTTAGCCCTTTCTTGCTCATATGGATTAGTTGTTGATTCCATAAATGAGTAGATTCAATTAGTTCCTTACATATCACTGATGCTTCATTTATTTCAATACTCCCTTCTACATTTTAAAGGTTCCCAATCTATGTATCCTTCATGATCACCAAAATACCATTGGACACCCTTAATACTACACCTTGACTTGTAAATTTGTAACCTCTAGAATCTAAATTCTTTTAAAGTTTTGGTATATGTATTAGGTCTCTATCAATGTCCTTACAATACCATCAAACATTTTAATCTTAATACTCCCAATCCCAATAGTCTAAGACAAGAAACATTTTTTCACATAAGAACAAAATTGTTGTCAATAGTTTGGTAAGAAGAAAACCAACTCCTATGTGGACACATCTGATGGGAAGAAGAAAAATCTAATAACCATTCCTCATGATATTGTGAACTATTACAAATAGATATTACTTCATCAACTATCCCTAGACTTGTCTCAATTGGATTAGCTTCCTTTGTGGACCCATCATTTACCTATTTTTTCTTCCAATGATATTTCTTGAGATGCCCTAATTTATTATAGTACCCAAAATTTCCCTTACTCTTTCTACGTTTTGACTTAGATTTGGATGTACATCCTGATTTCCCTTGCATCTCCTTAGACAACAAGGCTCCCACAAAAAAATCCAAATCAAGAGTGTATATTGTGCTAAAGTTAATAAAAGTGACTAAGTGTTTCTATGATTTAGGCAATGAATATAATAATTGATTTCCTTGTCTTTCTCTTTGATTCTTACACCCATAATAGTTAATTGGAACATAAGAGTACTAAAAAAATTAAATGATCAACAATTTTGGTACCTTCCTTCATTTGAAAACTATATAACAACCTCTTCAAGTAGATTTAGTTTGTCAAGGATTTTATCATTTAAAGACTCTTCATTCTACTCCATAATCCTAGTATTGTTAACTCTCTAAAAATATTGAAAATAAAATTATTTTTTGAACACAACTGGATATTGTGCTAAGAGATCTTGTATCTTGATCTTACCAATCTTCATTATTCATATTAACAAGTTTGTTTGACTTACCTACCAATGCCTTGTGTTGTCCTTGTTGCACCAACAAATCAAACATCTTATGTTTTCATTGCTCAAATTTGTTCTTTCATGAACTTGTCCACTCAAACCTTGCATTCAAAACCTTCTCCATTTGATGTTGTAAAATTAAACACAAAGTCCTAACATAGTAGTTGCAAAAATAAAGGATTTGATACCACTTGTTGAGAAAATGTGAGCCCACAAAATCATTTATTGTATCACAAATTAGTTGTGAAGAAAAAAGAAGAGACCAATTAGAATTATTGGATTACATTAAAAAGGAATTTGTATTGTGTTAACTCTTGGTAAGGTTCCTCATTTTGCATAAAATTAAGTCACATGCTTCATAATTGCTTTCAACATGTTCTTTTTGATTCCTTTAAATTTTATTCTTGTTAATATACTTCCTATGTATGATATTTAATACACTAGCAACAACATTATGTCAACACACACATCACTCAATATCCATCATTTATGACTAGTACTATTAGGGCTAGTCCAATTCACTCTCCTATCTTTCATCTTGAAGTGTCAATGATGACCCAACAAATTCCTTTACGAGAAATTCCTTTTTTCTCTATTGTATTGAAGCTTGGTTGTTTCCACCCCTTGTCCAAGGTTTAACAAATTTAGGATTTGACAATTGACTTCAAAATTCACCTATAAACACTTGATGACCAATAATTCTAGATAACACTTACTCGTCTATTTTACCACGACTACTAGCACAACATCAATAAGTGTGTATTCCTCAAATATTGCTTTTTATTCTTCCACAAGAAAATAAGTTTATGACATGTAGTCCTTCTTCCTTCACATGACATTGCTCAAGTTAAGGATTTTCCCATTGCAAAAATATCGTCATTGTTTCCTACCATAGGATTTTGGGTTGTGTCTTAGTCCCAATGTGGTTGTTATCTTCTCAAACTAGTGACTGATTAGAGCCTTGGTAAGTCATTGCATTACCAACTAGATAATCAAACATGAGGCCCTATTTGTGAGAAGATTCCTTTCTTTTGATTCCTATCCTACCTCTAGGAGGTACTAAGTCTATGGGGTATTAATAATTTTTTCTAACTATTGCTCCCCTCCCAAGGGAAACTCTTACGTATGCTACTCACCCATTCACCAATGAAAACACTAATTTTTGTGTTACACCACGTTTTGCTTTTACTTATTTACTTTTACCTAGATAAGTGAAAATGTTGTAAATGTATGTGTTTATGCTTTATGTATCCTGGAAATACAATAAATAAATGTTTGATTCAAATTGATATTGTATAATGATTTTTTCTATGAAATATATGATGCAGATGGTTGTAATTGATTCGGCTAACTACTATTGCAATGTGCTAAGTTGGGTGTAGGGATAGATTCAATCCTCTAGAAGAGAGGGGAAGTATCACTCAGGAGAAGAACTTAGTTTGGTAACCCTTAATGAGCCTAATTGAGCTTTTACACACCCACCTCTAGTTTAGTGATGTCAAGTCAATTGTTTGGGAAATGATAAGTTGTCCTTAGCCTTGTCTGAGTATGATTTAGATAACATTATGATCTTGTTTGTAAATGTTTTGGAATTCAGATTATGTGATTGAGTCTTTTTCCTTGTGTGATTTTTTCCTTATATGTTATACTAAATCAATGAGATGTAGACATAAAATGTATATATATGTATA
>VDFB02000943.1:0-85950 GCA_007258455.2 Sequoia sempervirens | reverse complement strand
GAATTCATTTGATCCCAAAAGCTAAATCAAAAGTGATTTTTTATCAGCATTTTGATAGGTGTAAAGGAGACGCATTTATAGGTATGGTTTAAAACTAGCGAGGTTCTATCCAAGGGGGTTTGATCTAAGGTGATTTGATCAAACCCTATTCAATTGGAATCCTTAAAATGGAACTTTTTAAGGCTTAAATCATTATATTTTCTAAAAATATGTGATTTCAGCTAAAATTCATTCCTCTCAGGAATTGTAAACCACTATTATGACAGCACCCATGCATCAAAGCAACCATAGTGCTCGGCCATGAACTCCCATCTGATCTCGTATCCCTGGATGCCTAGTTCTACACCCTGATCTTGGTAGTATGCTCGGAAGGTCTGCTCCCCATGACGAGGGTCGTAGATGATCCGCTCCCCTCAAATCGACACTCGAAGAATCCGATAGACATCCTCCAAGGTAATCTTGGCCTCACCTATCGGCAGGTGGAATGAACAAGTCTCCAAATGCCACCACTCGCACAGCGCAGTCAATAATCCCCTGTTCACCTAAATGGCAGGCATATAGGCAGCATAGAATAGTCCCAGCCGCATCAATCACCGCCGCTCTCGCAGGCTCAACTAGTCGGCAAACCGAAATGTGGTCGGTCTGCTCTCTCTCGTATAGATAGGGGCAAGCTACCTCTGCAAAAAGTCGAACAATATATCAACACTTTCTAGACAACTGTCAGCATCATCAAAAGCATTAAGGATTTCACAAGTATCACAATTGGTCTTGGTAAAAGAAAAAAATCAAATGCATCGTGTTATGGCAATTGCACCGCAAATACTCGATTGCGTCTCTAAAATCTTCAAATGCGTCACAACATGACAGTTGCATCGCTTGATTTCCCAAATGAGACGCATTATGGAAATTGCGTTATGAATTTAGGCGATTGTGGCTCAAAAAAGCGAGTGCGTTGCTTAAATGTGCAGTTGCGGCACAATATGACAATTGTGGCATTCACGCATTCAATTGCGACTCGATAAGTCAAATGCATCGCAGTATTTGTCAAATGTGGTGCAAACCACCAGGCTATTAGAATTTGTTTTCACACTCGCGTCATGATGCATCAAATGCGTCGAACACGCAGACGATTGCGGCTTACGCGAACGCAGTTGCGTCGCAGTGCAAATATTGTTTGCCCTATAAAGCTAAAAATAACACGCAAAACAAGAAAATTACAAAGTGGGACAAGGGTACTTACCGCTGGCTCTGAGCCCTCTGGCCATCTGAATGTCCGTATGATCTCCCCGTGATGCTCTGACACTGGAATCACCATCCTCGCTGCTATGCCTTTCGCTTTGAGCTCTCAAAATTCGCAAGGTAAATAGTAAAAATGAATTGACTTTTACCCCGTTGTCAACTTATTTATAAGGTCAAAATGACATTTTCTTAGGTGAGTTATTGTTGGAAGCTCATTTGACCACGTTTGACTACCCCGTTGACTATCTTAAACATGTCAGAATCCAAAATCGACTGTGCCGTTGTTTTTCTGGTAATTAAATTGACTTATCGGGACCCTTTCCAAAATTTTCGGCCGTCGACTCAAAATTTGAAAAATTTCCCGAGGGGCATTAATAATTTTTACCTTCACATCGCATGACTTGACTTATTTTCTTTGTCACAACGACAAGCGATTATGACAAAGAGGGGCTTTAAATGTAGACACTCCCAAAAATGACCTAGGCTTGCAAGCTCTATCTTTACCACTTTCATCCTAGCATAATTATGACATTTAATTATGTCCTTGGTCCACATTCGACTATTTATTAAATAATTCATAATTATTTAATTAATTCATGTCCTTTTTATTCTTCATGATTATTAAATAAATAAATAAATTTATTTATTAAATACGTCATTAATTGTCTAAGTCTTCCCTTAATTAAATAAATTTCTTAATTTATTTAATTTCCTTTCTTCATTAATTCTTCTTGATTATTAAATAAATGAATTTCATTTATTTATTTGATATGTCCCTAATTGTCACAATTAAATAAATTTATTAATTTATTTAATTATTCAGTCTTATCTTCCAAATTAAATAATTATTTTTAATTATTTAATTACTAATTTCACTTTTCTCTCATTTTAAATAAATGAAAATATTTAAAATGATTTCATTTTATTAACTTTCACTCTTTTTAGTAAATAATCAGAAAAAGATTATTTACTTGTCACACAAAATCATCATTTTGAATTAATTAAATTCAAAAAGATATTATTCTTCCAAAAATAAAGTAATCGGGCAAATTCTTGATTTTCCAAATCGAATCTTCAGTTCAACCCTTATCTTCTTGATTTTTTTGAATCTCACAAATCAGGCAGTCTTTATCTTCTTGATTTTCGAAAATCTTTATTTTTCTAATTAATTTCCTCATTTATTCTCCACCGCCGATTACATTATCTGAGATATTATTTTGACCATTCAATTAAGGATTTTTCCCTAACCCTGATTAGGGATTCTCAGATTTAATCTGGACCTCTCGTTCTATGTCTTTCTTAGAATTTGATCTCATTCGTCCACTCAAAATTGTGTTTTCTATAAAAGACAATTTTGCTCATAATTTTGGGATCCTGACAACTTCATTTTTAATTTAGTAGTCATTATAGTCATTTGGCATTAGTAGTCATTATTTCATTTTAGCATATTGTCATAGACATAGGCATAATTTTATAAATCCTTCAACATTTGCATAGGACTTTGACATTATTATAGGTTGCTCATTTGAAATCTGAGGGCCTCATTCATTTGTTGCAAACTAGAAGGTGTAACAAAGGTGAACAATGGAAGATGAAGATTTCTGGTAGTATTACTCCTTTTATTTTCATTATATTTCCTTTGTGCTTTGTTATTTCATTGGATTTTGATGTTTATTTATTAATAAGCTAACCCCATCTAATTTTCCATTGATACAGTAGCTTCTCATCTTTTGTTAATAACTCATCATTGAATTGTTTGATGACTAATTGTGAATTGTCGAAGACTCTTAAGTAAGTGATATTCCATTTGATTGTGATTCTAAGGCCAGTGAGAAGATCTTCATACTTTGTTATATTGTTGATGCACATAACTTAGGTGAGTCTAAATGACTTTCGAATATAATCGCCTTGGGGGTGACAAACAAGATACCTTCCACCGATCTGTTATGTGTATATGACCCATCAAAATATAGTGTCCACGTGGTGGCATCTGCTATTGTAAAGACTTCCTCATCAGGAAATTCCATCACCAAAGAATATGCATCAAGAAAGGGAGCATCGACTAACTGATCTATTATCACCTGTCCTTTAATGGCCTTCTGATCCACATATTCAATATCAAATTCACTTAGAAGCATGACCCACTTAGCCATGTGACCAGTTAAAATTGTTCTGGATAACAGGTATTTTAGTGGATCAACCTTGGAGATGAGTTTTACTGGATGGCTGAGCATGTAATATTAGAGTTTCTATGAGCTAAAAACCATTGCGAGGTAGGATTTTTCCATTGGAGAATAGTTTAGTTCATAACCAACCAAGGTCCAACTAATGTAATAGATGGCTCTTTCTTTTGCTAACTCATCATGTTGGGCTAGCAATGCCCCTAGTGCTACTAAAGTAGTAGAAATGTACATTAGGAGTGGTTTACCAGGGATTGGTGGCATAAGAATTGGTGGATGAGCCAGATATTCTTTGATCTTATCAAACCCAAGTTGGCATTGTTGAGTCCACTTAAAAGCATTATCATTCTTCAAGAGGTGAGTGAATTGCTGACACTTATCGGATAACTGTGCAATGAATCATCAGATGGATTGAAGTTTACCATGAAGGCTTCTTAACTATTTTAGGTTACATGGTGGAGGCATATCCATGATTGCTTTAACTTTTGCTGGATCAACTTCAATGCCCCTATGAGAGTCAATGAAACCCAACAGTTTTCCTGACGTAACCCCAAACACACATTTCTTTGGATTTAGACACAACTTGTAGTGCTCTAACCATTCAAAGATCTTTCTTAGGACTGCAGGGTGTTCTACTCCAGTTCTTGA
Source organism: Sequoia sempervirens (assembly GCA_007258455.2). Lineage (NCBI taxonomy): Eukaryota > Viridiplantae > Streptophyta > Pinopsida > Cupressales > Cupressaceae > Sequoia > Sequoia sempervirens. The sequence goes on along the minus strand of VDFB02000943.1, from coordinate 81,883 downwards.
TTTTCCTAAGAGATCATCAACATAGTCTTCCATGATGATGTGGATAAGATCACAAAAGATGATGGTCATTGCACGCTGATAAGTTGCCCTTGCATTTTTAAGCCCAAAGGGCATAACATTATAGCAAAATGTACCCTAGAGTGTGGTGAAGGCGGTCTTGTGTTGATCTTCAGGTGCAATCCTAATTTGATTATATCCAGAAAATCCATCCATGAGCGACAACATCTCATGTCCTGTAGTTAAATCAACCAGCATGTCTATGTTCGGCAAAGGAAAGTCATCTTTAGGACACGCCTTGTTGAGATCTTAGAAGTCTATACATAGTTTGACATCCCCATTAGGTTTGGCTACTGGCACAATGTTGGAGATCCATTCAGAGTTGTCAATGGGTCTTATAAATTTGTCTTCCAACAATTTCTCCAATTCTTTCTTGACCAAGAGGGAAACTTGCAGGTGCATTTTGCGGAGCTTCTTCTTAACTGGTTTTGCATCAAGATGTACATCTAGATGGTGTACAACCAAGACACATTCTAATCCAAGAATTTTTGAATATGCCCATGTGAAATTGATTTTGCTTTCCTTGAGGATTGTGGAGATGGTGGAATATTCTTCTTCTGATAATGCTTTGGCTACATAAGTGATTTTGGGATCTTCTTAAGTTCCCAAATTGATTTCTTGTGTTTCTTCTATCAAGATGGATGATCATTCAGACCATTGTGTTCCTATAAGGGGAAGATGAATTTCCCCATATTTGGTGCCTCATTGAGGTTTTCACCGTCATATACGTCCTTTGTTTTGACTTTTTCTAGGTCAAGAAGTGCCTCAAGGAGGTTTTCACTAAGTGACCTTTTTGGATTTTTCTTTTTCTTATTTTTGCGACTAGGGCGTTCATCTTCCCCCAATACCATGAGGTGTACATAGGTATCCATTAAGGTAAGTGAGTTCATAGGTGTGTTGTCACATTGGTCCCAATCAATGAGTTCGAGATGGCAAAGGGAAAGGCTAATGGTGCAAATGGATAGGAATTCAAACATGGAAGAAAGGTCTACATGTTCTACATCATTGTACGTGTGTATGATGCATTCTTCTTCTGGTATAGCTTCCAAAATACCATCACTTGCACTGATGTTGTTAGAGGTACTAGTCAATGTTGCAGGACCCTTTTTCTTTTTGTCATAGCCTAAGCCTAAATTTTTTGGACATACAAAAGTGTTGATTGGTTGCTTTCTTCCTAGCTCTTTTGGACCAAGACCTCCTCCCTGATAATTGTGCTTTTTAGTGTACTTAGAGGGCCAAGGGTACATCTCTTGAAAATATTCCTTTAAAGGAGGAGTAGGTTCAGGTTCTTCTCGATATATCCATTGACTTATATCATCTTCAAGCGTATACTCTGGTAACTCAGAAGATACATAAGTGCTAGTGCCCACATTTTTGGAGCTCAAGGTGACTACCTTTTGTTCCTTCTTTGGTGCAGATTCAGAGGGTTGACCATATGTGTGTGGCGAGGGTGGCATGGTTGTCACGTTTAAAGTAGTATGCATTTCATACTCACCACATCCCTTGTTAATGATCTGGACCTTAGTGATAGTGGAATCGGATGTAGAAGATGGGGAAGATGTGGTGATGGGTGATGAATTAGATGATGGATTGGATGAAGATGTCAGCAGTGGTCCCATTTCAACTCTTGGATAGTAATGGGAGTGGGGAAACAAAGCTTCAAGTGAGCGGCAGTATTCAAAAGGCTGAGGATCAGCTTGTATTGTAACTTCCATTCCATTAAATTGGAATTTCAAGCATTGATGATAGGTGGATGCGATGGCTTGCATGTCATCAATCCATGGTTGCCCAAGGAGAAGATTGTAGGGGAGGTCCAGATCAAGGACATGACAAGTGGTGTATTGTATAACAGGACCAACTTGAATTGGAAGCTCAATAACCCCTTCAAAATCCCTTTCTGCATTATCATAAGCCTTGATAGTGATAATCTGATTACTTAAATCAGTGTGGGTATATCCTACCTACTTTATGAATTTTAATGTACATAGATTGAGAGCAGAGCCATTATCTATCAAGACCCTCTTTACTTTATGTCAGGCGATGAGAACCTCTATATGAAGGGGTCGATTGTGGTTGGCGTTGATGGTAGTCATGTCATTTTGACTGAAGCCTAGTTGGTAGGTTGATGAAAAATGTCCAAGTAGGGCTTGGAATTGTGTGGGGTCACTATTATTAGGGATGTGGGAATCTTGTAAAACTCTTGTTAAGATATCCTAGTGTATAGGAGAAGACTTTAGCAGATCTAAGATGGATATTTGTGCTGCAGTCTTTCCTAGATGGTCAAGAATGTTATATTGAGAACTTACAGGAGGTGATGGTGCTAACGTGGAGGTTCCAAGGACAGTGATGAATGTACAACAAGTGGTAACAACACTTTTAGGTTCTTTTCCTTTGACATGTATCATAGACACACGTGGTTCTGCTTGTTCGGTGTGCATGGTGAGACCCTCATAGTAAAGTGACACATTTTTGTAATTGATGTTGTTGGTGTTGTTATTTTGATTATTGTTAGGTCCTAGGTTGGTGTTAGATGTGCTAGGATCTTGGTTATGTTTAGGGAAAGCATTTTGATATATTTGTAATTGATAATTGGATGATGAAGCCTGATTCGCATCTACATGAATATCTCCTCGATATATAAGATCTTGGATGTACATTTTTTAGACTCTAACACTTATATTTAAGCTATGCCCTTTAATTTTGTGAAACTCACAGTATTCATTTTCTTTAAACCGGGCTGGTTTAGGCCTAGATTCATTAGGTGGCTTGGTCACAAGATATGTGATTAGATAATTGGCTTGCAGGAGGTTGTTGAACTTGGCACTGAGGGGTTCTCCTAATTGAGTGTATTAGCATTTACCATTCCCTTAACTAGATTATTGAGGGGGTCGAGGTGCCCCCTGTGGTATGGATATGACATTGGGCATGGATGGTTGTTGCTTCTGGGAGGTATTGGCCACTTGAACATGTTTATTGTCAGTGATGCCATCATTGACTACATTCTTGTTTTTATTCCAATAATAGGATTTTTCATCGGATGAATTGTCCTTATCTGAGTTATACAATTTAATTTTCCCTTTTGCAACAAGTGCTCTCTCAATGATGGGACCTTTTTCCAATAAGCTCTGTGAAGGTAGTAACAAAATGGAGATTAAGAGAATGTGCTAGTTCGAGATGGGCATTAGCCACAAAAGGGTGACCATTTCTTTCTCACTGAGAGGAGACTTCATACGGCTAGCAACAACTCGCCACCTTTGCAGGTATTTAGCGAAAGTTTCTCCATCATGTTGTTTTTCCTTCAAGAGGTCTAGAGTGTCAATTCCTTTTTCCAAATTAAAGGAGAATTGTTTGAAAAACTATTCAGAAAGATCAGCGAATGAAGAAATCGTCTCCTTCTTGAGACCCATGAATCAATCTAAGGTCGGTCCTCCTAAGCTTCTAGGGAACAAATGCAAGAGATAATTGTCATTATGCTGAACATCCTGACATTGTGCATAGAACTCTTGCAGATGGGTCTTTGGATCTTTGGTTCCCGTATATTTGTCAAACTTAGGTATCTCAAAATGCTTTGGAAAGGGAACAAGTGAAATTGAAGGATCAAATGGATATGGGAAAATTTCCTCAAATTTGAAGGATTTCTTGGATGTACCCACTTGGAGGTCTTTTAATGCAGTTTTGAGTTCTTCTAGATCTTTATTGACAGGTGGGGTTGGATTGGACGAATTAAGTGGATATTACTGATGTAATGAATATGGATCATATGAGGATGTAGGTTGATACTAATTAGCATAAGTAGGTTGGGGATGAATGTAATGTTGATGGGATGATGACGGGTAAGAGGCGAAAGATAGCTACTGCTAGTAGTATGAAGTGGATGGAGCATTATATGGAGCTTGGTAGTATGTGGAGGCTCCTTGTTGATAAGGCGACTATTGCTGATAATAAGAGGTAGCCTGAGCACCTTGTTCATGAGGCGGAAGTTGTTGCACATAGGATGTGGATGAGACACCTTGCTGATGTACAAGTTGTTGCTGAGCATAATAAGGATTGGCTTGGTAATTATATGCGACATTGGGTTGTTGTGTGACATGTGGAGGTGGTTGTGGATTAGATTGCTAATGGTATGGATTGGTATGTGATTGTAATGGATTTATGTAAGGAGGTGGTTACATCCATGGTGTATTCTAAGTAGTCACATGGATGTTTGGATTAGTATAGGCAATACATATGTATTGAATGGATGGTAGAGATACTATGTGAGAGGATTATGTTGTGTTTGTAGGACATGTGTATGTGATTACTGATGAGGCTAGTGATATGGGATGTGTTGTTGTTCTAGGACTACTGTATAAGCACTATGGGGTGATTGTTGGGGGTGTGATGTAGTTTGGGTTGTATGATAAGGAGGTTGTGTATGGGTGACAATATGTTGTTGTTGGTTTGGAACATTTTTCTGTGGGATGTTCTATTGCAAAATCAAAACATTATGTTGTGGAGGTTGTTGTTGTATGGAAATAGTAGCGGTATGCTGTGGTGGTGCTTGTAATGGGGTAGTTGCATGTTGTGGCTGGTTTTGTGAAGCAATGGATTGATGAAGGTTATTACCCTGAGGGGTCAATAGGAGGTTGGTTGTGGGAATAGATCTTGGTGGTGGCATCAATGTGAGAAAAGGGTTTCCCCCAACATTGACGCATTGTTGAATGGGATACTATGGTAGAAATGGTAGATTAGACGGGATACTTGGTGGCATGCCATATGCATATGGATTAGATGATATGGTAGGAGTAGCAGATGGTATGGGAGGGTAGTTGGCAACTTGATGTATCACAACATATACAAACTCAGGATGATACTAGTTATCTATGGGTGTACCCTCAGGAACATAGGAATTTCCAAGAACATTTTGGGGATCTTGATGTACTAGTGGAGGCTGAGTGCTGGTATACTATGACATGTCAAAACTAAATGGCGTTTCACTCCTTTCATGAGTAGAGTAGCAAGGATCTTATCCCCACATTCATCAAGGAGGAAATATGTCATTTGGACATTAGTGGGATTGCTTAAGTATTCATCGATAGTCACTTCAGGCTGATTAATCATGTTTTTGTTAGTAGGTATTGAAGTATTTTGTCTGTTGTTTTCAAATTGTGATGAAGTACCATTCTGAGGGTCTTGGGGAATTTTCACAATATTGTTATAATCCTAAGAGGTTTTCACACCGTTAGTGGGATTTTGGAAGATGTTTGCCCCATTATTAGGGTCTTGAGGAATGTTCAACTGGGAACTTTGACCTTGTTTTTGTGCCATTTTATTCTTGGTTTGTGATCTAGTTTGAGTGGGCATGCAAAAACTATGGGCAGATTATAATGAGACTAGATTTAATGCAAGGATGACCTAGGTGGAAGATTTCTTCAGAATGGATAAAAATCGATTGATTGGATGAAGGTATTAGATAGGATTGATTGGATGATTAGATAAAGATTGAAATTGGATGATTGGATTGAGATTGGATGATTGGGTAGGATTAATTAGATAAGATCGTTTAGATAGATTGGATAGGATTGATTGGATAAATTGGATAAGTTTGATTTGGATTAGATGATGAACCAGGATTGGTTGACATAAGGGATTCTAAACCCAATTTAGAAATCACCCCAGGTGACTTAAGGAATTGGTTGATCGAATTAAAGGATGGATTGTGGCACCAAATCCACCTCAAGATGGAAATTGATTGATTGGGCTGATGATGATGACTTACAACACCGAATCTACCTCAAGATGGAAGCGAATTGATTGGGTCAAAGAAAATGATTGATATGTAGGATAACAATCAAATTTAAATGCCTAGGTCAATTTAGATAATAACCTTTAAAACAAGGTTTAGGGGAAATGATGATAAACAATATAACCTAGAGATATTCTAAAGATGCCTATATGATGTGGGTGATGACTTTTGGAAAGTGGAAATGGACTAAAGGATGAATTGCAAGTGGATGGAAGAGAATGAAAGTGCTTAGATCACAAAAAAGACAAGGTTTTAGGTTCCCAACCATTTTTTTGTTTAACTCGGGAAAATGAGCCTAACAAATGGTGAAACGGGCTCACTAGAAAATGGAATAAATCTTTTGAATGGTGAAATAAGATTCCTAAGAAATGAAACAGGTTCTCCAAATGGTGAAACAAGATCTCTAAACAATAAAATGAGTTCCCTGAATGTTTGGAATGAATGAATGGTAGTTTGGAAGGGATGAATAGATGTTCAGAATGAGTGAACAGATTCCCAGAATGAGTGAACGAATTCTCGGAATGGGTGAACAAGTGCTTGGGACAGATGAATAGGGGTGAAATTGACTATTTTGGGGGAAAGTTCACCCTTTTGCAGGGCAGGTTCACCCTTCTATAGGGCAGGTTCGCCCCTCTACAGGGTAGGTTTTCCCTTCTACAAGGAAAGTTCTCCCATCTACAGGGCAGGTTCGCCCCTCTGTAGAAAATTGGGACTTGACTTGGATGGGAATGACTACGGAAAGGACTTAAAATATAACAAACAACAAGAAATAAAGCTGACTTGTCAAAAAATTTACTGGTTTCTCACAAGAAGACACTTCAAACAAGCACAATCTTATGATTAGTGTTATGGGTATGGCCAACACAATCTTTAATCTAGGATGCACAAGGCTTCTAGGGAGTCCTCGATATACTCTCGGTACGTGAGGTACAACCATGAACACCAACCCGTCACAAGCATGAGTCGGGAAATCCAATGAGATATTGAAAGGCTTGGACCAACTCTTCACATCTAGCTAGGTATCACCCTAGCTTCAACTCTCTTCCAGACATGGTGTGACTGGATTGGGGTACAACTTTGGCTCGCCTCCCTTTCTATACCCCACTGGTATGCGTGGTTGGGATCGTCCTTTGGGGTGATGAAATTCCCAAGCAAGTCCCGCTAAAAAGAAGGCACTAATCATTTTCAACTACTCCCTAGGCACACATGAAGTGCAAGGGGAAAGCATGAATGAACTAATTCCCTCTTGGGTGACACAAAAAATAGAATTATAGACACAATAAACAACAAATTTTACTTTCCCCTAGTTAAACTATGTTCCTAGATTAATTAACGAAAACAACAAGGAAGACTTTAAACAACTAAGTAAATGGACTATCCTACAAGCAAATTTTACCTATTTTATCCTTTGTTCTTCATCAATCATGAAATAAGCTACACAAACATTAGCAAAAAACACAAATACCCTTGCAAACAGATGATGTTAGGGAGTTATAATCTAAAAAAGACAAAAAATAAAGCAAAAATGAAGCTAAAACAACCGTTTTACCTCCCAAAGTGCTCTGTTTGGGGCAGGTTTGCCCCTCTTGGGAAAGTTCACCCTTCTGCAAGGGTGGGTCTACCCCTCTATAGAAAACAGTTAGTAGACAGACTTATAAAAACACGGTTTTGTGGGTACGTTCACCCTTCTACAACAAATAGTTAGCAGACATATAGCAAATAGTTAGCAAACAAAATAAATAAGCATAGTTTTGTGGGAAAGTTCACCCTTCTGCAGAGGCAAGTTCACCCCACTTGGGTAGGTTCGCCCCTCTATAGGGGCAAGTTCGCCCCACCGGGGCAAGTTCGCCCCACTGCAACCTGAACCTACAAAGATCTTAAACAACAAAAAATGTAAAAAGATGGAACCCGTTTGTGGGTCCCACTGGGCATGCCAGAAATGTGAGCCTAGTGTTTTACTCTAACCTAAGTATGCAAAATAACTAAAATGCAAAAAGGAAAACACAAGAATCACTTCAAATGATTAGCCTAAGGAAGAAAACACAAAAGAAAGACGATAAAGGAAAACAATGATTATACATTTTGTGCAACTCCTTGGTTGGCCCTTGATGTTTTGGACTTGTGTGCTCCTTGGATGGCTGTAAAATAAAGGGGTGGATGCAAGATAGTGAAGCTACAATAGAAAATTCACTTGAATCTAAATGATAATGCTTGTGGATAATGCTTGAAATGGCTTGGAAAAATGGAGGATAATGCTTGCAAATGACTTGACAATTTGATAGCATGAGGGTGAAAAATGACTAAGTCCCCTAAATGCATTAGAAGAGGGGGTATTTATAGAGGAAATTGAATTCTCTAGAGAATTCAATGGTCAAGATTGAGCCACCATGGCCAAGATGAAGGGCTATGGTGAGTTGAGGACTCACAAGCTCTCACATCTTGACATGTGGAAGGTGAAGTGGCCAAGGATGTGATGAAGTGTAAGTGAGGTGGAAGAAGGACATGTGATGTGGAGGAAGTACAAGTACTTGGAAAGTACCTTGGGAGATGAGAAGATTTCCACAAAAAGGAACTTCTTGTTCCCAAGTGAGAATGAAAGTGACACTTGAGGAATTTTAGAATTCTTCAAAAATTTCCATGGGGAAGAGGAAAGTAGTTGGGAAGATAAATGTGAATTAAAAATTCACATGGGAAAGAGGGTCAATGCCAAATAAAGAATATGTAAGAGGTTGACCAAAAGGGTATACTAAATGTGGCAGGAAGATTAGATTATGGTTGTGCAAATACATGATTAAGAAAATTAACAGGAGATTAGAAGCAAGTGGCAAAAGTTGGAGGATGTGACATTAATCCCTGATTAAGGGTGTGCACATCTTAATCATTAATTAATTAAATTAATCCAAATTAGAAAAGGATTATGGAGGATGTGACAAGGAGAGAGAAAAATGAGGAATTTAAAATTGATTTTAAAAGGCCAAAATGACTAAATTAAATAAATTGGCATACTTATTTAATATAGAGAAGAAAAGGTGTAAGGTAAAGTATTTAATTGTTAAATTAAATGCTTTAGAGACTTTAGGTAGAAAGATGAAATATTAATTAAATAAATTGTTTAATTAATATTGACGAAATAGATGAATAGAGTAGACGATTTTGACCATGTGAAAGTGGTCAAATTTGGATGTCTACACTTACTAACAAATAATTTTTTTTATATGAAGGATAAAATTCTTTCTTTTTTTTAATTTAGATTTGTAACTATGTGTAAGAGAGGGGAACCACCACATGCAAGGCTCCAAGTCACAGAGGGCCAAGATGCAGAAGGATGCCCTAACTTACCTCAACTTAATGAGGTGTTAGGATATGCAGGACAAAAATGATGAGGACTATAAAGCCCTTCGATCACTCTATGGACCTGAAATATAGGATGAGGCTAGGAAAGCCAATTTTCAGGTTCAACGCTGCCTTATGAATCTCTCTACTTGAGGATGAAAGTGCAACACGCTGGTGTCTCTGAAGTGTGTTGACATCCGTACGACCAAACAACTACAAAGACAAGGTCAAACCTAAGAAAACAAGCTATCGACCCAACTAAATATTACTAAAGGGCCAAGATAACGTGATCAAGTAAATGAAATTCTCTCTAATGTGATAAAGTAAAAATGAAAGAGTTAGGGTGACAAGAAGGATCTCACAAAGAAAATCGATCACCAGCTAGCTCCTTGAGAACACGTTCACCTACACACAAAGAGGAGGAAAACATTGCATGGCTGTATAGGGGCCTGCCTCAATTAGACCCCCATTTAGGTGTTTCCACCTCCATGGATAGCCAAGAAAGCAAGTATGATAAAGGAAGTAATATAATGAAGAACACCAAAAAACTACAAAATAGTAAGTGTTCTTACTCAACCAAGTGATAGAGGAGAGGAAAGGGAAGCTTACCACCTCCACCAAGAGCACTCAACGCTACTTAGGGGAGAAAATGAGAGTGCTCGAGTCTCTATTGCAATGGTGTTGTCCCCAAATTGCTCTATCAAAGTGATGGAGTGAATTTGTTGCTGTAATGGAGTGCTTGAAATTCTGGAGTGAGTGTAAGAGTATGAAAGTGAGCTTGTGAATGAAGTGAGGAACTTCAACTGAATGCTTAGAGGATAAAATTCCTATTTAAGGAGTGAATTTGAAGGAGAGAGTGAAGAAAATGGCCATATTTGGGTCAATCAGCTGAAGAGGGCATTACAACTTGACTCCCAATGAGAAGTGTAATGCCTCTATAGGTTCAACCATAGGAATCTACAGGAATGTAAGCATATTGTGTGGACATTTACGCACTGCATAGGCATCCCCAATAGAAATTTCTCAATCAATTCTCAAAATAGGCACCAAGTGGGATGCAAGTAGTGGGAATAGGTGTAATTAAGCATTTGAACTTGGTTTTCTAAGGTGGTGAAGGGAAAAAAGGGGAATTTGCATAAGGGGTGAAAATTCACTCTTATACATTTTTCCCCCACTTTAGCAAGCACGAGTACTAATGAGTGCTCAATAAAGTAGATCAAGGAAAGAGAGGTTAGAAATGTATAATTGAACCATTGAGGAAGAAGACCACAATCTAGCAAACTTGAAGGTGCAGGGCAAGCGAAGGGCTTCATAGCTTCTTAGAACTAGGAAGTTGAAGAAAGAAAGCATCTTACAGGCTTGCAAACCTACAAGGAGGCAACCCCCAAGATCTCTTGCATGAAGGAAGCCCTATGAAGCAAGTGCCTTACAAGCCCACAGACCTGCAAGGAAGGTGTCCCCCAAGAACTATAGCATGGAGCAAACCCAAAGGAAATTCCCTACAGGCTCTCAAGCCTACATGGAGGTATCCCCCAAGATTTCTCACATGGAGGAAACCTAGGAAAGTGGACTTTGCAGAGTCAGGAAGCTTCCATGTAGGAAAGTACTTGGATAGTCATGCGGACCATCGACAATTTGAAAGTCCTTCAAAGGGGTCCCTTGGGAACCCTTCAAAAGAAGAGGGGTCCACTCAAGGGACGCATTGTTTGAAAAGTGAGGTCTAGTTAGGCTTCCCCTAAGATATACACAAAGAGATTCATTTGAGATAAAATCTTTCAAAGGGGGTCCCTCGGGAACCTTTCAAAAGAAAAGGGGTCCACTCAAGGGATGCACAGTTTAAAAGCAGATGTTCTCTTTCTTGAATCAATCCATCATCAAGGGATCCTTTTGAAAGATGTTCACTTCATCAAGGAATTTGAAAGGAATAATATGTCCCCACGTGAGGGGAAGGTCAAAGCTATTCCCACTTTGGAGGAAGGTTTTCAAGTCCTTTCTTTACAAACCCGTAATCAAGGAAACATGTTCCATTAGGGTTCCAAGTTGAGAATACGATTCCAAAGAAAGGTTTGCAAGGATTTTTGAGTAAAGATTCATTGGCAACGAATGCATTTTTTGAAACTCAAAACGTTGAAGAAAGTGTTGTCACACGTGAGAGGGACAACTCAAGGAAAGAAGATAGAAAAAGATAAAGAGAAAAAAAAAGAGAGAAGACAATAAAAACAAAGGGCATAGGGGGATCTGGTTTAGTAGGGTTAGATCTTTCCATGCTCATATAAATAATAGGTAATCATAGTGCAAGACAAAATATTATCAATCCCCAACTAGATCTAGAAGAATGCACAGAAAACAAAGTAAAAAATAAAAAATTGGGTGAACAAGGAAGGGAAGATTAAATGCCCCCAATGCTTTGCATCATCCCCAATTTTTCGAAAATCAAGCACAAACATCGAAGAATGATGATACAAATAGAAGAAGGTTTATGACACAAAAAATCACACCTATATCCAAGCACCAACTAGGGTGATGAGGGTCATCTAGACACACATAGCACGATCACGGGGGAACACATCACAAAAAATACACACACACAAAAGATTAAGAAGAGGCCTCCTCCTAACATTGATCAACAAAGAGGTTGTCTGCTTCCCACTCTAGATCATCATAGGAGGAAGGACGACGAGTCTACAATGGTGGGATTTTAAGAGGAGGAGCATCTGACCCTCCCACAATAAGGGCCAAGGAAGAGGGCCCCTCGAGGTCCTCTCCATCGAGCTCTTGTGGAGCTAGGGTCAATGAAGATCATTGACAAGGTCAGGACTTCATCCATGAAGTTAAACATGCACCCTACAAGAGCGCCATGTTTAACTTTAGTGGACGGGATAGGATGCGCCTGAGATTCACCATTGGGCTCGTTGAATGACTCGAGAGCAGTGACAAACTCAAGGGAAGCCGGGAATGGTTCCATCACCAAGACAAAACAAGCCAACACTGGGCCACCTTATAGAGAAGGCAGGCTCATCTTATGTCCTTCACTGCTAGAAGGACCAAACTCCACCTTTTTCTTCATTAGAGGAGATGAACTCCCCATAGACCAAGGCTAGAGGTGCGAAAGAAGAGGAGGAAAAAATTGCAATGGATACAACTGAGGTATTGATCATATCCATGGGTTTTGGGAAAGACTGGATGTCTGGAATGGACATCAGCAAAGGCAGCTCCACCAAAGGAGCGATGAACACCTGCTCCCCCTTGGGGTTAGGTGCATTCATACTCACAACGGAAGCCGAAAGTAGTGCGGGACTATAATTAAGAGAGGTAGAAGGAAGGGGAGAGGAAAACACTATAGGAGGCCCTGAAGTAGGGGCAATCATCTCTTCCTCCTTCTTTTGTGAGGTGGCTTGCTTAGCTGAGAGACCCTTTCACTGATGCTTGCACTCATGTGTAAGATAATTTCTATGAATCTTTGAGTTGGAGGTCAGAGGCTACAAAGGAACAGAAGGCTCCTACTCAACCATGGGAACATCCACGGTAGTTTTTTCCGATGGAGGAACAAGTTGAGAAGCAGCAAAGGGAGTTGGCTCAAGAGCCTCGACAGTGGGCCTCTTCCCATTCACTGCTTTGAGGGAAAGAGCGGTAGGAGGTTGTGGATCAAATTCCCTTCAGGAACCTTTCTTTCTATCCTATAAATAATACCATGGTTTGGGGTATTCATTAGGGAGATCCGAGATCCTGAACTTAGGCCTGTGTCAAGGAGGAATCATTAGACTTAGTGGATAGCTATCGGGCTAACTCATCCAATAATCTTCCCAAGAAATAAGAGAGGATGAGGTAGTCCGGGAGGAGGAAACCTTCTCTTTACCTTTATAGGAGGGAGAGGGAGATGGTGTGGACTTCTCCCTTCCTTTCTAGGTAGAGGGAGTAGTTGGTATAGGCTTCTCCTTTTCCTCTTTGGAAGAGGAGGAAACTGATTGTTTTATTATAGGAAGGGTCAGTTTCGGCTATCCCTGGCCCCTAGTTTTATACTTTACATACTTCTTGTAAATTAGGTCCATTCTCAAAGGAAGCAAACCAACTAGGGAAGGCTAAAAGTGATCCAATAGATATCCACCACGGGACACCAAGGTTTGATATCCAGTGTCATGCACTACATGCACAACACCTTCATGGGAGAATTTTAAACACTTGTGAATAACGAAGGAAATTCCATTCATGGAAGCTAGCCAAGGTATGCCTAGCTTCAGCCTAAACAAATCCGACTCTAGGATAACATTGAAAACCATGTCAACAACCTTGGGTCCAACCAGGATGGAAAAAGTTATCAAGCCGTAAGGTTTGAGACACATACCATCATGTGTGTGAATGGTAGATTTCATTTCTTCATATTCTTCCCTTTGTAATGAATTTAATGCTAATGTTTCCTCTATGATGACATTCACACAGCTCACGGGATCTACCAAGAATCCTATCACAATGTTACCATTGATGTGAGAAGAAATATAGAGAGGCAAGGGTTTATTATTTAAGAGAAAATCTTGTAGTGTGAATGTAATGTCCAGCAAACCAAGTGCAGGTAGAGTAGTAGAAGTTATCATGACCATGTTAACATAGGCCTCAGGTTGAGTAATAGAATCAGTGGAATCAATAATGATGTTAGCAGAGTGTGACAGAAATGGGTCTGTATATATCTGCAGTTCACTATTAGCTTTCGCCACTGATTTGTTAGAATTTTTTTTATTCCCATCAAGACAAATGGTACCATCCTCGATGCAATCCTATATCTCATGACATAGCCACATAGAACATTCGGTATGATGTCCATTAACTTGATGATACTGAAAATAAGTGCTCCCATCATACCAATTAGGGTAAGGATCATTAATAGGCTTCAGATTCGGCAAGGTTATGATCTTATCCTTCAACAACTTATGCAAGATAGAAGAATAAGATTCTGATAAATTTGTGAACTTTTGGTTATGTCTAAGGCCATTTTTATCCACAGTGGCAACTACATTCCTAATGGTCTTACCTTTCCTAGAGATTGATATGATGGACTTTCCCTTAGAATGGGAGTGTGAGGAGGATCCCCCAAATTGAACAACCGTTTGTTGGTACTCTCATAAGGTTGTGCACAAGTGCGCAAAAGAAGGGAATTTCATAAGGGAAAAATTCTCTTGCCAAGGCCTTTGTAAGTTCCCTATGAATACCTTCTACACATCAAAATTAGGCAGTTGATACGAGATTTGTGAAAGGAGTGCTTGGTAGTGTGCTATGAAATTAGTGATTTTTTCATTATCTCCTTTTTTACATCGGACGAGATCTGAAAAGGTCATCTTCGGCCTGATATTTTCTTGAAATTTTCTAAGGAATTGATTTACAAGTTGGTCAAACAAGAAAATGGAATTTTCAGGCAAGGAACAGTAAGATTCGAGTGTTGTGTCCTTGAGAGATCAGGGAAACAGTTTGGCCATCAATGCGTCATGATGGAGGAAGTCTGTGCACATGGCATTAAAGGTGGAACATTTGTTTGTAGATCTCCTTTACCACCATACTTTTCAAATTTATGGATCTCCATTCCTTGGGGGAAAGGAGTGTTTAAGATCACAACTAAAAAATGGGTTGTGTCGAAAGAAGGGCTAGAAGATAGGCTAGGCCGAGGCTTGGGAAAGGCTCGCTAACTAGCTCTACATCTTACCCATATTCTAAAGAAGGGTGTTCAGAATGGGGTCATTAGAAGATAGAGGGCTAGAGGAATCTCCTCCATAACCACTGCCAAATCCACCTCCAGAACTACCATCGGTGTGACCTTCACCAGAACCACTACCAAAGCCACCGCCACCAGTAGGGCCTCCACCAGAGCCACCACCATGAGTCCACTAGAACAACCTCCACTAGCACCACCTCTGCTATTGAATCCACCACTGCTACAAAATCCCCCACCACTCATCCCGCCAAAACCTCCACCACTAGAGGAGATAGGGGGGTGCAACTAAAGCCCAAGGGGACCTTGTTTAGTTTGATAGTTTTGGGTTGTTCAGAGATAGAAGGGATATTGATAGAGGGGACCACATCAGCCATATAAATGAATGTGGGAGGCATCGATACTCCTAACTGTCACTCACACTCTTCAAAAGTGGCTCCTTGTACAAAGCTAGGATTGTTCGAAGGAGTACATGCTTCGGTGAGATGGAGGAGGCTAGTCAGAAGCTCTATACTTGTTCAATCTTTATCCATCATATGTTTTAACTCACTAACAACTCAAGTGGCTCTAGCCATCTTCAGATTTCTTTCCAAGTGATTTTCTAAGTTGCCCATCCTCTAGCAAGGGAAAACACATATTATGAAGGAATTTGAATGGCCTCATGCTAATCTACCGATGAAGGTGTAGGAGACACAAGGGGAGTGAGAATGTGGTTAGTTTCATCAACAAATCCCATCTTGTTCATTGACAATCGCTCCTATGTAGCTAGACCAACGGTGGGACCAGAGAAAAGGCCTGTAGTGAAACTAGTAGAGACCTTTTTCCTTTCCATCAGGAGGTGTCATATAATTCTCCTAACGATATACCTAGAAGTTGTGGACTAGGTTGTGATGCTCATAAACCTTCACAAAACTTAGGAACACAATAGTTAAGAAGTATACGAGAGAGTTATCAACTCCAACAGATGAACAGACGTTGGTTCATGTCAAGTTCACCAAAAATGTAAAAGAGGGGACCACCACGTGCAAGGCCCCAGGTCATAGAGGGCCAAGATACGGAAGGTTGCCCTAATTTACCTCAACTTAATAGGGTGTTAGGATATGTGGGACAAGAATGATGAGGACTATAAGGCCCTTCAATCACTCTACAGACCCAAAATATAGGACAAGGATAGGTGGACTAATTTTCAGGTTCAACACTACGCCTTAGGAAGCTCTCTTCCCGAGGATGAAAGTGTGGTCCTTAGATGATAGTGCGATGCATTGCTATCTCTAAAGTGTGCTAGCGTCTGTATGACCAGACAACTACATAGACAAGGTCAAACCTAAGAAAACAAGCTAACGTCCCAGCTAACTATTACTAAAGGGCCAAAATAACAGGATTATGTAAATGAAATACTCTATAATGTGATAAAGTAAAAATGAAAGAGTTAGGGTGGCAAGAAGGATCTCACAAAGAAACTCATTCACTAGCTAGCTCCTTGAGAACACATTCACCTACACACAAAGAGGAGGAAAGTTTTGGGTGGTTGTATAGGGTCCTACCTTAGTCAGACCCCTGTTTAGGTGTTTCCACCTCCATGGACAACCAAGAAAGAAAGTATGATAAAGGAAGTAATATAATGAAGAACACCAAAAACACTACAAAATAGTAAGTGTGCTTACTCAACCAAGTGATAGAGGAGAGGAAAGGGAAGCTTACCACCTCCAACAAGAGCACTCAAGGCTACTTGGGGAAGAAAAGGAGAGTACTCAAGCCTCTGTTGCAATGGTGTTATCCCCAACTTGCAATATCGAAGTGGAGTGAAGTTGTTGCAATGGAGTGCTTGAAATTCTTGGAGTGAGTGTAAGAGTATGAAAGTGAGCTTGTGAATGAAGTGAGGAAGTTCAACTGAATGCTTAGAGGATGAAATTCTAGTTGAAGGAGCGAATTTGAAGAAGAGAGTGAAGAAAATGACCATATTCGGGTCGGTCGGTCGAAGAGGGCATTATAACTTGACTCCCAATGAGAAGTGTAACACTTCTATAGGTTCAACTGTAGGAATCTACCAGGGACATAAGCACGTTGTGTGGACGTTTGTGTGTCGCACATGCATCCCTGATAGAAATTCCTTCACTAATGCTCAAAACACATGCCAAGTGAGATGCAAGCAGTGGGCTTAGGTGTAATTAAGCCTCCAAACTTGGTTTTCTAAGGTGGAGAAAGGAGAAAAGGGGAATTTTCATAAGGGGTGCAAACTCACTCTTATACACTATGATATCTAGGGCATGCATTTGGTTTCATAGTGTTCTATTGAATATTTTTTTCTTAATTAAGTTTTGAAGTCAAACCAATTACAATTTAGACATAGGTTCACTTTCTAGCACAACTTTTTTTGTATGTATTGAAATTTAATTTTTTTTTTGTTGGATCAAGGACATCAATATCAAGGGCATAGCTATTTTTTAGATTTTTTTTTGATAATATACTATTTTTCCACATGTGCAGAACATAGAGCTTGATTTTAGGTGAAAAATCTATGTTCAATTAAACTAAAAAATACATAATAAAACCAAAATATATTAAAATTATACTTGATGGAGATCTTGTTTTGAGGAATATAATCATCCAAATGGGTTTGTCAAGTTGATTCCATTTTCATCCTCAACCTGAGCCTCAAAACCCAAAATTTTGTAGAAAATTGCACATGGAGGGGGAGAAGGGAAAAAAGAGGGGGATCTAGCAAACCCCTCTTCACTAGAAGGGGGATTCACTAGAAGGTGGTTCTAGTGAACCCCCCTTTAAATAACATGAAAAAAAGAAAAAAAACATTAAAGGAGGGTTTTCTAGAACCCCTCCCCCTTCTAGCAAACCCCCCTAAAGTTTTTTCCCATCTAAAATTCATTTTCCCTTCCTCACACTAATTCTAACCCACTATTGTGGGATCACCCTGATGAATATATAAAACTGGTATTTTCAAGGGAGTTAATATAGATTTTATGGATTCCCTTGATCTCATTAAAGTAGGGGATTTCTCACAATTACCCTTTGATGAGATTTGTAAAGTGTGTAGGAATTACTCTAGGTCATTCATCAAGAAGATGAGGGGTGGTAGGACCTCTTCTCTCAAAAAATCATCCACTGGAGTTTCAAGAGTGGAGCTTAGCAATACTCTATCTAGCATAAAGGAGGAAATCATTAGCCACTTGGCTACCCAACTAGATACCTTCCATATCAAGAAGTAGGAATAAGTAGAGGCAACCCTCATAGAATTCTTTCCACACTACCGCTAGAATAAGATTAATTGTGAGTGCAAAAAGTTGGTTGGTATCTCTGAAGACAAGCAAGTGAAGCCAAAATTTCATGCCCTGGAGGATGAAGAAGTTCAAATGTTTTATATTACTCAATGTAAGCCATGGAAACCAAGATAAGGTATCCCCCAAGATCCCCATACCTATATCATGTAATTTTTAAGTAGTAATGCATACTTCGTGAATTGAAACCCTCAATCTTGGACCAATGTAAAAAATCCACAATAGCTAATTCCCAAAGCCTCTAATTGGACTCAACAACAAGGCATATGACCAACATATAATTATCAGGGACCAAATTATAATCCCTAGTGGCCATCACAATGGCGAGGAGGTCAACAATGGAAAAATAAAAACCTCAAATACTCATAACAACAACAATCCTTACAGCCATAACATCCAACCATAATGTCAAGCCATGGCTACACCAACACCACCAATAGCACCTCAATTACCAACACATCCTACACCTAACCCCAACAATAAGCTTTTCCAACAAGTTTATGCTAATGAACACTCCAATACCATACTTATTGGGTTGAGATGAGTGATGTCCACCTCATATTAAGGAAAATGCTAGTTGGGACTTCATCTCCTCACATTACAAAGTTGAATGATGAGGAAATCCTAGTATAAACTATGGAAAAACAACCTATGGAACCTAAATCAAATTGGGATAAACCAACAACCACAAGTCTAGAACCTCCATTCCTTGAGAGAATAACAATACAAAAACATCATTTAAAAGTTGAATATGGTCTATTAGGATAGCTTAGAGATATTTGCATAAAGATACCCCTCATACATGAAATTAAGGAAGTGCCAATTTATACCAAGATAGTAAGAGAGTTATTCCTCAAGAAGCCATGAAGGAAATTCAAGGACCCTTAGACTATGCATGTATTGGGATAACTTGCAAATATTATGTTAGGAAACATAATTGTCCCTAAGTATACAAACCCTAGGAGCCCTATTTTTGATGTCAAAATAAATGGAACTCTCATCAATAATACCTTAATTTACCTAGGATCAACCATTACCATAGTTCCAAAGGAAACCATGAAGCAATTACAACTAATGGAGCTTAGACAAACACCTACGATGTTATAGTTAGTAGATAGGTCTATAGTAAAAGCTGAGGGAATTATCTAGAAGACTTGGTTATAAAATTAGACTCATGGGAATACCCTATGAACTTTATGGTGTTATAGAATAAAAAAATTATTGTAGGGTACCCCATCATCCAAAGGAGACCTTGGTTGGCTACTGTAGATGTCTTTATCGATTGCAGGTTTGTTAACACGATCATTTTCAATAGAAATATAATCAAGAAGCTAGTCCTTTATCCACCTACCCAACCACATGCAAACTTAGAGAAAATTGTATGGCCTACCCTAAATGAGGATGGTCAATAATCATTACAAAAATCAATGACTATTGAGTGTAGTCCTATGTTAGAAATCCAAGATGAAGATAAGATGCTTGCAAACATCATGCAAAACAATTTGGTAGGGATCCAAAACAATATAATTTTTTAACATGCTTGCAAGACCCTTTAAAAAATATAATCCCTACCAATACATCTAAGTCCATCTCTCCAATTTTCCATACCTTATTACTACGTAACTGCAATTCCAACATATCAAGCCTTGACATTGCATTTGTTAAAACATCATCCTTGGATTTAGAGATTACAACAAGAATGGTATTAAATGCAAACAGTCAATTGAATACTCCACAACAATATTCATTGTTGAACATTCTATAAGAACACATAGCTGCATTTACATGAGATTACTATGATATGAAAGGAATAGACCCAAAAAATATGTATGCACAGAATTTGCATCAATGATGGCTACAAAATGGTTAGGAAACCTCAAAGAAGAATTAACCTAGCTATTTGTGGCACAGTTAACATAAAATTACAAAAAAATGTTGGATGCAAGATTCATTTATCCAATATTTGATAGTTAGTGAGTGTCTCCATTAGAAATTGTACTTAATAAGGGAGGAAAATGGAGAGTGTTTGTTGATTACCATGAGTTAAATGTAACAATTAGAAGAGACCACTTTCTCCTTCCATTCACTGATCAGGTACTAGATTCATTAGTAGGAAAGAAACACTTTTCCTTCTTGGATTGGTTCAATGGATACAACTAGATCAAGATAGCTCTAGAGGACTAAGATAAGACAACCTTTACTTTCCCTTGGAGTACATATTCTTACTTTGTCTTTCCATTTGGCTATGTAATACACCTACCACCTTCCAAAGGCCAGTACTGAGTATATTCTCATATTTTTCTCATGATTCCATGGAAGTTTACATGGATGAATTTATAAACTTTGGGAATACCTATGAGGAAGCACTTTCTAAATTTTAGAAAGTACTACAGATATGTCAAGATCACCACATGCCCCTAATTCATGAGAAATGATTCATAATGATGACTAAGGGAGTAGATTTGGGAAATTTTGTGTCTAATAATGGAATCCAAGTAGACCCAAATAAAACTAAGGTAATATATACACTACCTATAACTCATAAATAAAAACATTTCAGGAGCTTTCTTGGCCATGGTTGGTACTATAGGAGATTTATACAAGATTTTAGTAAGATTGTAACACCATTGTTTTCCTTATTATCTAAAGATGTGGAGTTTGACTGGACACCTACTTGCCAACATGCCTTTGAAGAACTTAAAGCAACACTTACAAAGACCCCAGTATTAAGAGGATCAAGCTAGACATTTCCTTTTCATATCCACACTAATGCTTCTGATTTTGTAATTAGATTTCTATTAGGATAGAAAGAAGGAAATACAGAGTATGCCATCTATTATATCAGCAAGAACCTTCAACATGAAGAAATCAACTATACAGTCACTAAAAAGGAGATGTTAGAAGTAGTCTATGAAATCAATAAACTCAAACACTACATGATAGTGTATTTTATATTCATTCACATAGACCATACAACAATTAGGTACTTGAAAAACAAACTAATAGTTGGAGGAAGACTTGTGAGATGGTTGTTGCTACTTCAGGTTTTTTATATTATCATTGTAGAAAAATCAAGAAAGGCTAATGTAGTAGAAAAATTTCTCTCTAGACTACCAACAAAATCAAAAGAGGATATATTACAGATGGGCACTTATTTTTCCTATCTCTACATATACCTTGGTATGTAGACATAGCCAATTATCTAGTTGCAAGGAAAACACCACCACATCTTTAACCAAGGGAGAAAAGGAATTTAGTTTAGAAATTTTTTCCTTATTCATGGGTAGTTGGATATTTACTTGACACAGGTTCTACTAATATAATGGGGAGGTGCATCAAAGAAGATAAAATCTATGAAATTCTCAATACATGTCATGATGATCCTTGTGGAGAACATTTTGTAGCAAAGAGGAAAACTCTTAAAATCTTCACTATTGGCTATTATTGTCCAACACTTCATAAATATGTAGCCAAATAAACAAGGGGTTATGATAGATTTCAAAAGATGGGACAACCTACAAAAATAGATAAGATGTCATTGCAACCACAACTAGTAATAGAACCATTTAATAAATGGGGGCTAGATTTTATTGGTCCTATATCTCCAATGCCCAAAAATAAGGAATATATATTGGTTTGTACTGATTATCTTACAAAATGGGTAGAGGTCGAAGTCTTGCAATTTACAAGGGATGGAAATGTTGTCAAATTTTCTATGAATATATCTTTACAAGATATGGTGTTCCTAGGGAAATAATGAAAGACCAAGGGCCATAATTTACCTCAGAGTTGATTACCAAGTTAGTGCAAAAATGTGAGATCAGACATAGAAAATATACACCTTATCACCCTCAAGATAATGGTCAAGTGGAGGTCACTAATAGAGAAATAAAAAAAATTCTTACAAAAATAGTCCAACTCCATAGGAAGGATTGGGTAGCCAGGTTACCTAAAGTAGTTTGGGCTTACATGACAACTTGGAAAACAACAGCATGCTACAAATCATATGAATTGGTGTATGGAAGAAAGGCAGTCCTTCCAATATAATTTGAATATAAAAATTTGAGGAAAATAGTACAATTGGGTATGGATATATCTGAAGAACAAAAGGAGAGGTTGCATAGCCTCAATTCTTTGGATGTGATATGCATGGAAGAAATACACCATATAGAAATCATCCAAAAATAGAGGATGCATTGGCATGATCAATTTATCAAGATCAAGATGTTTAATGTAGGTGATTGGGATTTACTCTATGATTCCAAGTATAAGGATTACAAGGAAAATTGCAAAAAATATTGTTAGGCCCATATGAAATTTAAATAGTTTTTCCCAATGGAGTAATTCAACTACAAAATATTGATGATGTAAGGTTTTCACTTTTAGTTAATGGCTATTGGTTGAAGCTCTATAAGAGGCCACTATAGAAGGATATTTTCTACTATCATTACAACGTCAATTCAAACTAAAAATATAAAATTCATCAACAATAACTAGAAATTCATTAGAAATATTAGAAGACAAGCTACCTAGCTCATCTCTTTCTATTTCATAGGTATAATCCTCAAAACATGTACCTTATGCACACATATGCATAGGTGACACTCAAAATTATTCATTTTCTAAACTTGTAGCAAAGCTCATGGGACCTGCAACATCACAACCCCAATCAAAACATTTAGAAAGCATGTATTTCTTCAACAACTCATAGCACTTACACAACCATCATTTCACCTATGCCTATAACATCCATCATTCACTTTCATTAAATGCAACTTCTTTAAACCATCACATGTAGAAATCAAATCACTTTTTCACATCATCCATACCATTCAATAAATTCCACTTCTCTATATCATGTACTTGACACAACTTTTAATTCATAAATCAAACGTTATTGCTACGTTTTATGCTCATGTTAAATTAAACTTCCACCCACAACCACCTCTAGTTCATAGCCATCACCTCAACTAATTTCAAATCTTTTCCCACATTGCATTGTGGTGTTCAAAAAATTTCATATGTGTCATACTTCACTTCATAGAATGCAATAGGTACTCTTCGCATTTAAATCTTATAATTAACATCAAGCTTACTAATTTCATAAATATTTATCATTCATGCAAAAATCTAAAATACATGTTTTAAATTCTACTACTTAATACTTATTTCCCAAACCCTTTCTATACCTGCTAATTGAGGATAATTAGAAACTTTAGTTGGGGGGAGGGGTAGACAAAAGGCCTTAGTTATTTTCAATTTCTTCCTACACAATTTTTTTCCATTACCAAATTTACAAGAGTTTAGAAGAGAGAAGCAATATTTAGAGCAGAATTGGGTGATACAATAGAACTAGGTGATCAAGTAGAGAGCATAGCAAAGAAATAATATAATTGCATGATTATACAGAGAAACACAAAACAAATTTGGTAAGGTTATAATGGGAGGTGACATAGTACAGAGAGAGTATACAACTCATAATTTTCTGCTAGAGGACATACAATGTGTGCCTAATTTCTAGTAGGTAGGATGGTTATATTAATTCCTTAGACTCACAAAATACAATAAAATTATGACCGAATAATTTTCTAGCACCTTGAAAAATGATGAGACAATTGTTAGGGGATTAAGGGTTGATGCATCAAAGGTAGCTATAGTAGAAGTATTAATGCTTATAAGGGTTGGAGAAGAATTTCTAGTTAGGGAAAATGCAATCATAGCTAGAAATAAATTCTCCTTGCTTGGTGAGAATTTGGACTCCTCTTCACAAGGTAATTTTTTTTTATCTCTACCTTAGCTTTGGGCCTCTGTAGCTTCACACATTATTAGGTATCTAACTTGTGATGGGAGAAAATAATTATTATACACATTACATTTTAAATTGCTTAGTCATTTACACCATTAAAGGATAGTAAATGTTCCAATTTTTTTGTATAATCTATTGAAAAGAATGCCATCAAAATAAAAGAGGAAAATAAATTAGTTGGCTTTGTCACATTTCTATTTAGTTACTTTATTGATTGAGAGAAGTCCTAGGGTACAATTTCCTAATGTATCTTGGGAAGATTTTCTAAATTGTAACAACATCAACAACATTGTTCCACTATATAATGAAGAGGAAATGGGTCAAGAACAAGAAATAGAAGAACCTCCTTGGGTTGCAACTGAGGGAGAAATACCCTCTAGTTCCCTTGCTGCAACACCTACCCATAACATAGAGGAATTTGAAGAATAGGGACTACAGGAAACTCAACCTGTAGCTTTTGTTGGGAATACCATAGCTGAAGGAGACTCAAAAACCCCAACTTCCACTAAAAGTTGACCAAATGAAAAAAAAATAAAAAAAAATTAGCCTTTGCTTCTACACATGCAAAGAAGAAATAAAGTCCCACACAAGCAAGAAAGCGATCACATCACCTAAGAAAGAAGGGGAACATGAAAGGAAAAGATAAAAAGAAAAAGGAATATGTTGTGATGATTAAAATGGATATAGATTCTAAGGGAAATATCATTGGTGATGATAAAAAAAAACCAGTTATACAACCCCTATATTTAACTAGCACTTTTGACTCAAAGTTAGAAGATTTTTGTACGGAAACAAAGAAGAGAAAGCCTCTAGAAATCCATGTTTCAAACGAAGGTTTTATGCATGCAAAGGAGGTTGAAGAAGATTTTTTTAAGAAACTAACAAAGAATTCTTTTTAGAAGGGAGAAACACAAATAAAGAACTAAAATATGCCTTGTAGAGAATCAAGCATTTGGAAGAACTACTAGAAGCATATCAACAAAAGGACAGTGAAAGGTATGCAAGGATTAAGGAGATGGAAGGGAAAATCCACATATTCGAGTAAGTATACAAGTTAGAATTATTGGCACAAATTTCTATAATTGAAAATAGTGAAAAGGATTAAGACCCTAAAATATCTACTAGTTATGTGAAGACCACCACTATTCCTACTACTGTGCCATTGGGCTTTGAGCTATGGAAGAAAAAACGTGAGTTTCCCAAGAAAGAAAAATATTGGGAAAAGGAGAAAACAAAATTGATAACCACACATTTCAGAGCAATTGAAAAATAGGAAATGATGATAAAAAGATTAAAGGTTAAAATTGATGAATTGGCAAACAAGATGATTCAATTGATGAGGTGTAGACCTCCTATTAGGGTATATACCCTATTATTACAAGAAAAAATTCTATGCTTTTAGTTTTATTTAAATAATTAGTGGTCTCCCTATTGCCATGAATACAAGATTTTTGTTTTTAGAAACATTCTAGAAGTTTACACTAGAAATGCAAGACCAATTATGTGAATTCTACTTGCACAATTTGGTTCTTTCAAATGAAACTGCAAGGAACCTACTAATATTTGTGGGAGATGTTCAAATTAGGGCTCTAGCTTCCTACATCAAAGGGTGAAACTAATCCAAAAATATCAAGAGAGGGAGAAATATCTCCCTCTGCAACTAAGAGGAGGCAATAGACCCAAATGTAGTAGTAGACCAATGGTTGGATCTCATAAATCACAAGGGATTTACAACAAAGATATTAGACTATAGAGGAAAGGAATATAAAAGAATGAAGGGACTACCAACAAAAGGAACAATTAGAGAGGAACTTGTCTTTACCCAATGTAGATGGAGGGAACTCACATCAGAACTAAAGAATAAGTAACCTTATTCCATTTTCAATTATGTGGTAGTAATTGGAAGGTCACACAAATACATTTCAATTGCATTAAGAAACAAAATTAATTGGTTTCATCTTACCTTCCATCCTCCTCTCCTCCTATTTGTCATACCACACTAGATAGGGAGTAATCAAGAGGAATGTGTTGTAGCAGAGAATAAAATATTGTGAAGGGTCTCAGATCAACAAGGGTTTTATTTGAAGCAGGGTAAAGGGGTGACCTATGTCATTAACTTTAGAGAAATTTCCATACAGTATAAACTTTGACCTTGGAGTTTCTTGAGGACAAGAAATAGCTCAATTGGGGGGAAATGATGTGCTCCATAATTAGCTAGTTTCCTTTCACTATTTCATACTTTTCATTATCTCTTTCTACTAAGATTCAAGACATTACTAAGACATTTTATAATTGTATATACTTTTAAGCAATCTTATGTATGTGGAAATTCCAATATGTTATGTTCATATGTGTATGTATGAATGCATGAATGTATATGAAATTTTGTAAGATTGTATGTTTAATTTATGATTGCTAATAATGTGGATGCCTTAGGAATAAGACTAACACATTGTAACAAGAAGAATTGTCAACCCGTAACAACGGGTTTCTCAACCCACAACATAAGGACTATAGATTATAGTAGAGAATAGTTAAAATGACCAGGGGGTGATAATTTCAGAAGTAAACAAAGATGATCATTTATTGATCAATTGTGAGTCACCACATATCACTCTTACTCACCAAATAAGACAACTAGGAGAAGAATTCTAATTGTAGAAGGACTAATTTATGACAGGATTGCTCTATGAACACATTTTTGTTATGAATTGTTAAATTGTTGATAATTAAATGCAACCCTCTTATGAATAATGAACTATTTAGTTGGGGATCATCATGTCCTCCGAGTTGTGTGTATACTCTATATCACCAATTTACTTAGACATTAGAGAGGCTCCACAAAAACCTCTTAGCTAGGACAAGATGATAGGAGGTGGCTAGTCGAGAATGGATTGCGATCAACTACGACTCCTTTAGCACTTATGGAATGTATCAAATACAAAATATTTGTTGACAAAAAGTCACATTTGGAAATATTTGTAAAGAGATACTATTGTTCTCGAATTCCCAAGACTATATCCAAATTCTTTAAATGTCCTTCCCAAGTTTTTAATAGATTAGAATATCATCAAAGAAAACCAACACAAACTTTCTCAAGTGCTTACAAAAAACATGGCTCATGCATGATTGGAAAGTTTTTAGAGAATTAGTGAGGCCAAACGGCATAACCAAGAACTTAAAATGCTCATAGAGAGATCAAAAAGAAATCTTTTGTACATATTCTTCCCTCATGCAGATCTAGTGGTACTTAGACCTTAAATCAATCTTTGATAAGTACACTACACCATGTAGCTCATCAATCAATCCATCTATCCATGGTATGGGGTATCGATTCTTAATGGTCTTCTTGTTCAATTCTTGGTAGTCTATGCACATCCACAAAGTTCAATCCTTCTTTACCAACACCAAAAAATTTGCAAAAGGAATAAAGCATGGTATGATGTAGCCCATATCCAATAGCTCCTTTATTTATTTTTGTATCTCCTCCTTAGACATCTAGGGATGGTGATAAGGAGTGGTCATAACCACCTTTGATCCTAGTTTAAGTTCTATGAATGATGGAAACCTCTATCTGATGGAAGTCCATGAGGCATGTCACTAAAAAACAAACTATGCCTATCTAAAATCTTCTATATATTAATATGAACTTGGCCATCCTTACCTTCAAATGAGTCTTTTGAAATCACCAAACAAGTACCAGTCCAAGTAACTTGATTCTTCTAGAAGATCCTCTCCATTCTCCTAGCTAGTACTACTTGTGGACCTCCATTATCCATTCCCCTTAGAACCACATCCTTCCCATTGGTTTTGAACTTGAGTTCCATCATTTGGTAGTTTTTAGTGTACTTACCCAATGAACTTAGCCATTGCACACCCAAAATTACATCAATTTTTCCCAAAACAATAACATAGAAGTCATCACAAACCTTATGGTCTCCAAATTTATGTCCATATTTTGAACTTTCTCCTTGCAGGGTAAGTTATACCCATCCACCATGGTGATAGTGAAGCCTTCAAAATTTTCTGCATCTATCCTCCTTCTCCTCACAAGCCTTTCATCAATAAAATTGTGGGTAGCTCCTTCATCAATCAAAACAATCACTCTTTGCTCAAAAAGCACTCCCTAGAACTTGAAAGATTGGTATCTATGTGCACTCGATAGAGATGCTAGAATACCACAATTTTCCTTATCCTTATCTTCCTCCTCTAGAAGGATGTATTCCAGATCATGAAACTCTTTAGACCCATCTGATTCTAATTCTTTATCAGAAATGACTTCTATATGTTGAACTTTCCCCTTACCAAAACATTTGTGTCCTAAAACCCATTGTTCTCTACATGAGAAACAAATTTTCTTCCTCCAAAGCTCATTCCTAGTCTCTTTATCTACCTTCTTCACCACATTAGGAGTCACATAAGCATGTAGTGGTTTTTTTTTTTAATACCACCCTTAGGGTTCCATGTTCTAGGTTTAGGCAGGTGAGAGAAATAATTCTTCAAAATGGATGGCTCAAGGGTTAGAGCCCTTTTAATAGCCTCTTGTAAAGAGATTGGTGAAAATGATTTCACAAACTCCCTAAGAGGTTTGGTGAGCTTGATAATGAAGAAATGCACAATCCTCTTTTTTGATAGTTCATGCACCATCACCACCACTTTGTAAAACTCCATTATATAATCATGTACTGAGTGATTTTTTTTATCATGACCAACTATCTAAAATATTCTTCTTTATCCTTCAACTCAAATCTATCAAGAATTCTCTTTTTGAATTCATCAAATTTGTGTATTTGATCATGGAATTGGGTAGTATGGCCATGGAAGCACCATTTTTAAGCTTCCCCTTCAAGATGCAAAGAGAAAAACTAAAATGCATCTTTCTCTATCATAGGATTGATCAAGAAATAAGTTTCCATCTTTTGTAACCATTCTCTCTAGCTGATATCTTATCACTCCCATCAAAAAGTTTTGCAACAAGTTTTCCCAACTTATGCTTCAGATCCTTGCTTTTGTATAACCCTTTCTTTTGTGGCTCACTCTTCCTTGTAAACTCTATGTAGTCTACATAAGACATATTTGATTTTATTTATTTCAATAAGGATTGGTAATCATCATATGATCGAAAACAATCCAAGGGTGATCTACAAGTGTTAGCTCAAGTACAAATGGAAATGCTGAAAATTCAATTTTTTTGATATTTTGTACATTTTAGTAAATCATGTTTTTGGAGATCAAAGAAAAATTTGGGGTCAAAAGTTTCATCGATCTTTTAAATGGAAATTTTCATAGCCATTATATTTAAGGGATTGAAATTAAATCTCTTCGATACATTTCTAGCGAGTTAGAGAAGTTTAGATTTTGATTGTCGAGCTAGGAGTTATGACCCTACCAAGTTGGGGTAGAAAGATATACAAGTTTTTTGAATTATTTTATGTTTTAGTGTATTATTTTATCATTTTCAAATTCCAAACAATTTGATGACTATTGGAATTCCTCTTTCAATGTACATATTCTAGTTTTGAATGTAAATAATTCAGTTTTGGAGGTGCATACATCTCTTTTAGAGTTTGTTGTTTTATTGAAAACTCCAGCAATACCATAGGTTGTGCACTAGGTATTGTTTTTGGATTTATAATTTGGATCAGTGGTATAAGCGTGCGAAAACTCCTAAATTTCAATTCATACAATGTCTAGCTATCAAAGATTAGAATTGAAAACACAAAGTTTATTGAATTATCTTCCTTTGAGATGCACACAACCAAAGATGGTAGACAAACAAGGTGATTCGTTAAACCCTATCAAGATGATGATGGAAGAAGCTTTGAATAAGCAATGAGAAGAAATTATGAATCAATTTTCACATCTATTTCGATAGAACCAAGGTAACTGGAAACCAAATAGGACAAAAATACAATTTTATTGACACACCCCATTCAAGGTGCAAGTAAATTTTGACATCCCAAAATTTTGAAGGAAAAATTTATGCTAACACTGCTGATGATTGGTTATCAAAACTAGAACTATATTTCTATGTGAATCATTTCTCAAATGTAGAGAAAATATTTTTTTTCCTCCTTAAAGTACAGAGCCATGTGAAACAAGCATGAGAAATCAAGGTAGCAGATAGAGAAATACCCATTGGACCAGAATTGGAATTAAAATTTGATAAAAAACCTACATGGGGAGAATTTTTGGAGTACATCAAAGAAGCATATTTCCTTAAGGATACTTATGAAAAAAAAAATATGCATTAGGAGTTGCTTTGATAAAAGAAACATCAACATCCTTATGGAAGTATGTCATCCAAATAAACAACCAGAAAAGATTGAGATGAATTTTTTGAATATTGAAATAGTAGAAACTTCTTACAAATATGCCACAAAGATTGAAGAGAAACTCAAATAAAAAAGGGAAGAAAATCATTTTTTAAATAATAAACCAAAGGGTGAAGATAGCAATAAATTTTTAGGGAAGCAAGTGGCCAAGGAATGTTCCTCGAATTCACTAACAACAAAGAAGAAATGGGTTACTAAGATGACGCAAGACACATGCATGTGGTGTGAAATACATAAGAGTGCATCTCATAACACCAAAGATTGTTGAGCCATTAAGAATTTGATGATAGAGAAACATGGAGAGGAAGTTGAGCTTGGATCATTACCAACAAACCCTTTTTAACATAATGATTATGAAAAAATCATAGAGTCCAATCCATATGTTATAGTTGCAACTGCTAAAATATTTCCTTGTGAGGATGAAGAACGGTTGTTCCATTCACAAATGTGGGTTGGTGGAAAGGCTCTACATTTTATTGTTGACAATGCTTTCCAAAAGAATTTAATTTCTATGGAGATAGTCAAGAGACTAAATTTTAAAACAACAAAACATCTACAACTGTACTCCATGGGATAAGTAATCCAAGGATGGGATATTCAAGTAAATAAATAGTGTTGCTTGTCATATGAAATAAAACCATTCAAGGATGAA
The DNA here is from genome assembly GCA_007258455.2 of Sequoia sempervirens. Classification (NCBI taxonomy): domain Eukaryota; kingdom Viridiplantae; phylum Streptophyta; class Pinopsida; order Cupressales; family Cupressaceae; genus Sequoia; species Sequoia sempervirens. Next base: position 50,927 of record VDFB02000943.1, on the reverse strand, counting down.
ATAATTTGTGATGTAACGTCTTTAGATGTATGTGATTTATTGTTGGGGAAACCATACATGTAAACACCATGGTGTATATGAGTCCAGACCACACAACATCACAATCTAGCTTGGTGAACAAAAGTATCGTATACCAAAGGTATGTCCTAAACAATATGCATATTTGATTAGTGCTCAACAATGTAAACATTTGATTGATCAAACTAGAGCTTTTGTATTTCTTACAACTCATTCTAAGGAAACAAAATCAATCATTTTAAATACACATGCTAAAGTGGCCACAACAATAGACTAGCAAAAGTAAATGGACCAAATTTTGAAGTTCAATATTAGAATGTGTTTAATTCACTAGTAGAGGTCCTAATGCATTGTCAAGTCAAACATTCTATTTATTTAGTGCTAGGGACACCATTACCAAATGAGCTAGTATATAGGAGGAAAATCTTGGAAAATGATGAAATCAAGAGGAAAATTCATGAGATAATTCAAAGGGCACATTTGTCCAAGTGCTTCACCATGCGGGAGCCTGATTATCCTTGCTAAGAAGAAAGATAAGACATGGAAACTTTATGTTAATTATCAAGAACTAAATAAAATCATTGTGAAAAATAGATATCCAATTCCTCAGATTGATGATTTCTTGGACCAGCTTAGAGGGGCTAATTTCTTCACCAAAACTAACTTGAAGTCTAGGTATCACCAAGTGCCAATTGATCCATTAGATGTATGGAAGACTACTTTTAAATCTAAGGAAGGTTTGTTTAAATGATTGATCATGCATTTTGGGATAACAAACACTCCTGCCACTTTCATGAGGATGATGAATGATGTGCTCAATACATTCATTGATTCTTTTGTGGTTGTTTATTTGGATGACATACTCATCTTTAGCAAAACTTGTACTGAGCATTTGCAACTTCTTGAATTCAACTCTGCAAAAACAAAAACTCTATGCAAACATAGAAAACTATTTTTTTGGTATACAAAGCATCCAATACTTGGGGTACATTACTAACAATGAGGGTGTTACTGATGATCCTACAAAGATTCAAATTATAAAGGATTGGCCATCTCCTAAAAATATCATAGAGCTTCATAGTTTCTTGGGTTTGGAAAGCTTCTATCGTGAGTTTTTTCTTTGTTTTCCACATTTATCATGGATTCTAAATTAGTCACTAAGAGGTGGAGCATAAGAATAATTTCATTGGACATATGTAAAGCATCAAGCATTTGAGGAATTGAAGCAAATACTATGCTCTACACCAATGTTGTCCCTTCTAGACCCACAACAATAATTTGAAATAGAAACAGATGCATCCGAGTATGCCCTTGGCACTATAATCTTGCATCATGGACATTTGGTTTCCTACCACAATGATAATTTTTCTGATACAATGCATTGATACCACACATATGAAAAAGAGCTATATGACATCATTCAGGCCTGCAAATAGTGGAAGCATTACATTATGGGAAAGGAGACTGTTATACATACAAATCATGAACGCCTTCATTTTTGTGAACACAAGGGAAGTTGTAGAATTATAGGCATCAAAGGTGGTCTTCTTATCTAAAAAAATTTCACCTCAACATTCATCATAAAAAGGGGAGCAACATTAAAGTGGCAGATTTTTTGAGTAGGTCTCCAATTGCAACTTTGACAACGGTGTTGGATTTGTGTGGTCACCAAACAATAACTTGGGCCTAACTATATGGTAAATGACTGATTTTGTTGACATTTACAAAAAAATGGTAGAAGGAAAATATATCCCTAATTTTCACTTGCAAGATGGGATGCTTTGTCACATTGGTCAAATATGTGTTCCAACTAAAGAACATAAAAAGATGATATGGGAGGCACACTGAAGTCATGTTGTGGGCTATTCTAGCATTGGAAAGATCATTGTTTTCCTTAAAAAATACTTCTATTGGAAAAAAATGAAACGTGATGTCATTTCATGTATTCAAGCTTGTGTAGTCTATGCAATCACAAAGCCTACAAATCATGAACTAGGCCTATACTTACCACTACCCAAACCTGATAAACCCTGGTAGTTAGTTTCAATGGATTTTATGTTTGGGCTTCCAACTACCAGACGGGGTCATGATTGTGTATATGTGGTGGTAGATAGGTTTTCCAAAATGTCTATCATGGTGGCATGTAAGAAAATGATTTCTACAAAAGAGACTGCCAAGATATTTTTTGAACATGTTTGGGTTCATTTTGGGTTGCCAAAAACATTATTTCTAATAGGAATAGTAGATTCATCAACAATTTTTGATCTTCACTATGGGTATGATGGACACAAAGTTGAAAAAGTCTACATCATTTCATCCTCAAACATATGGACAGAAAAATTTCGTAAATTGAATGATCATTCACATCTTACGAATGTATCATTCAAAGCATCCTCACACATGAAATGATATCCTAACCTATTTCCAGCACAACTACAATTGTTCACTCCATATTTCTATAGGACGCAGTCCATTTGAGGTTTGTCTTGGGTATCAACCATTGGCACCTATTGATATAGCACTACCTATACTACAACCTAAAATTCCACCAAATGCTAAGAACAAGATGGATAAAGAAACAAAATTCATTGATAGGATCAAACACCTACAACAACAGGTTCATGAGATTTTGAGCACATCAATAAGAAGTTTAAGAACATGCATGATCAACACAAAACTCCTCATCAATTTCATGTCGATGACAAGGTGTGGCTGCATCTTCAAAAGGAGCATCTTCAAGGACCAAAAAGGAAGCTTTGTCCTCTTCACTATGGCTCATATACCATTATCAAGAAAGTTGGTGAAAATGCATTTTAGCTTAATTTGCCACCATTTCTAGGGGTACATCCAATTTTCAATGTGGAGTTGTTGAAACCTTATTTTCCTCCTTTTTTGGACATTTCACAGGCCAATGAGCATATTCATGCTATATAATTGAATCTAGAGACCACTAATCCATTATAACATTATCATGTCACCAAATTCATTGTGAAGACTCTAAAAAAATAGCACATTCCTCTCTACCATGTGGTTTGAGCTAGTTAGCTTTCTCACCAAGGCAAGTGGTTAACTAGGGAACAAATTCAAGTACAATTTCCTCATCTACTATAGAAACTGAATGCAATGGGGCCCATTTCCTCTCCAAGGGGAGGAATTATCCAAAACAATCATAGGGAATTATAGAGGTGTTCTAGCTCAAGTAGAAATGGAGAATATTAAAAATTCATTTTTTTTGGTATTTTCTACATTTTAGTAAATTATCACACTTTTAGAGGTCTTCTAAGTGAAATTTGGAGTTGAAAGTGTCACCAGTCTCTTAAATGGAATGTGCCATAGGCATTGAAATTAAGGGAATAAAATTATATTTCTTTGAGACCTTTCCAACGAGGTAGAGAAGTTCAAATTTTGATCATCATGCTAGGAGTTATGACCCTGCCAAGTTGTGGTAGAAAAGTGTACAGGTTTTTTGAAAATTTTATGTTTCATTATTTTATTTTCTCATTTTCGAATTCCCAACAATGTGATGACTACCAAAATTTCTCTTGCAATGTACATATTCTAGTTTTGAATATAAATAATTTAGTTTTTGAGTTGCATACATCTCTTTTCAAGTTTGTTTTTCTATTGAAAATTCTCACAATACCGCAAGTTGTGCACTAGGTAATGTTTCTAGATTTATAGTTTGGATCATCATATGCCATCTATGAATAGTTGTTGGATTAAAGACACTAGTGTTCACAAGTTCACTTCTCCCTTGCTTGATTTCCTATAAGAATATGTTCCTTGGGGTCCCTAATGGAATATTATTCCTTGCATCATTTCTTTAACCATTGTTTGATGATGTCTCACCCTTTTGACTGTTGTAATTTGAGTTTCCACCCAACATCTTGTCTACCAAGATTTTCAATACATCTCTTGTCTCCACTAGGGTTGTGGGTATATCCCTTAACCCTCTTGTAATCTCATGAATTTTTTGCAATTGTTTCCTTAAATATTTTTTCATCTTGGTGTAGTCACAGATGGAGGGTTCAGAAAGAACAATCCAAACCGTGCAAATTAAAGTCAACACAATGGAAATAACATAAGAAAATAATTTTCAAAGATGAATCTTTATTGAATTACAAATATTACATCCAACAAATGCCTCATGGGTGAATAACCAGGGCTCATAGGCCTGCCACAAGGGAATTCAACATTACAATTGGCCAAAGGCCTTATTAAAATCCCCAAAGGGTTGATCAAAATTCTAACTATCTATTTATATCTAACTTTATAACTGACTTCCTATGAATTAAAAATGATTATAAATATTCTTCTCAAGCTCCAACAAAGGTCTGCATCATCCACAAGGTTCATAAACTCGGTGAATGATCACACATGAATGTCAGCCTCAAAATATGAAAAGATAATCCTTTTCGAAATGAAATGACTTGTGAATCTCCAAGATAGATCCCATTGGACCCAAAATGCTTGTATGATGTCCCATTAGGCTTTGCAAAATCTATAATAGGTCCGCACTAAAAAATCTAGACTAAGGTCAACCCCAAATGCTTTGAATGGTAATTATAGTGAATTTTTGAGAGCAATAACTTTCGATAGACAAATCCAAATGATCTGAAATATGGATATGTGATAGATGTTATACCTTTCTCCATGAACTGAGAAATGATAATGCGGGGAAATATGGAATGAAATACTACAACTGCTACTAAATGAAATGTAAGAAAATAAATGTTTTTGGTTGATATAGGATTTCTTTACAACTAGGGATGCTCCTGCATCACATCTTCTAACATCTTCCTTTTCTCTAGGTTTTGAATTTCCTTCTTTCAGATCCAATTTCTTCAGTTCTCTCCTGTGTTACCTAATGTCTCTTTTGCTTAATGTGAATCATTAGGAAAACCCTACAAGTTGGAAGAATCATGCTTTGATACCATTGTAATGTCACTAACATAAAATTTTAACAAATATTGATTTGTAGATCATATTCAATACACATTAACAACTTGGCAATACTCTAATATATTGATAAACTTCATAACCACATTCACATAAATGATATATTGATTACAATTCACAACAATGATCAAGAATGATATCCAAGGTTACTATAGATCAACAAAAATATTATTAACTTTCTGAAAAAATATTTGAAGCTTAGGTGCAATCCTTGAATGAGAATTCCCTTAGGAACCAAAGGGGTTTCATTCTTTGATCCTAGTGACCATTGGGTTTTCGTCCAATGACCACAAACTCATATGGGTTTTCATCCACAAAAGGGTTTAGAATACAAGTGTTCCAAAATAAAGAAAAATGACATAAAAATTTGATGCCATTACATGAATTGACTTCTTACACTTATGTGTTAGCAATTTCCCTTAAGGATTAGGTCAACCTTGAGCCAAAATGGCACCAAAGCCCATAATTTAAATTTCACACGCTACACTAGGTCACCCTTAAGGCCAAAGTACATTCTTTTGGAATTAATGTGTCATCCAAAAGACCTATCTACATGCTTCCCTAGCCCCTTCCTTCTTCCTGAACCTTCACAATCAATGCCACATTATCTAGAGCTGTCTTATCCATTATGTTTGCTGAAGTAGGTGCCATTTGCCTAGAACAATTATCTTCTTATAACAATATCTTTCTGGTACTTGATCTATTTCCCTCGAGATTTGGATGTGATGTGCAAGTGTCATCGTATATGCTATCTTTCAAACTACAATTTGAAATGTGCACCTACAGAGGAATGCGATAGGAATCCCAAATTCCACTTTGTAATTGTCTTTCTAGAAAAAGGGAGATGACAAACCAAAACCTTGATTAGCCATTGTGGCTCTTCCTTGAGGATAGTATCCAAGTGGTCTTGTACGATCATTTTTGTGTCCCTTGCAAGAATGTTGAAAAGGTGTGGTTTAGATCTTATATCCTCTTTTCCCACATCATAGTTCTTTAAGTGCAATATGGCCTCTAGTTCCAAGGCTCAATGTGAGAGTTCTCATTTTTTAGTGGAGAAGTCTATGAATGATTTTGAGAAGGATAAGGAGCTTGTGATTATAGACTTTAAGGTATTATTGGAGTGATAATTTAATAATCTTGATCTTAGACACTATATGGTTCATATTTGGGAGTTGCCTAAGGATATCAATGGGGATCCATGTGTTAGCATTTAGTCCATTATGGAATTTTTTTTGCTATACCCCAAGAAATACATGTGGGAGGAGGAATTTGTTTGATGTAGCATAAACACTCAATCATGCCTCACTTTTGTCAAGTGTTGTTGATTCCTTCCACCTTTGTGATGGTATTTAATATTTTGTTTACCAAATGGAGGGTTATTTCAAATATTTGCTAGATCATCTATATGTAATGAAGAGACAAATTTATTTTTCAGAAGGTGGTGGAAGCTATCACAAGAGGTGTTAATGTTTCCCTCCTACTAGAAGCCATTCCACCTTGGAAATATTGTGATGGGCATGAATCTTTTGGGGAGGTGACAATCTCCCCTCCTAGTAAGGGTGTCTCTTATGTAACTTGTAATGAAATTAATTGTAGTGCTAAGAGGCTTGGTGGTGGGTTGAAGCCTATATAATTTTCCTTAGCCCCTTTGGAGTATAAATTTTTATTGATGGGATAATGACTGTTTGATGTATTATGTGTTGGTTTTTTGCTTGTTTCTATGGTTGATATTATGTGTCACTTGATAGTTTTTTAGGTTTCTAGTTTTTTGTCATAGATTTTGGGGCTAGGAGTCTAGACTAATTACATACTACTTTGTGTGTGTGTGTGTGTGGTTTATATCACATTTTTGGGTTTGGATGTAGATTTGATATCAGCATCAGGGAGATAACCTAAACCTTTTCATCCCAATTGGTTCATAGATACCAACCAAATAGATCAAAAAAATATATTCTCTTAATTAAATAAAATAACTCATACTCTTGACATTATTAGCTCTATTGTTTATATCACATTTTGGGTTTGGATGTCTTTGACATCAACATTTGAAAGAAAACCTAGACCTTTTGTCCTTATTAATCTATAGATCCTAACCAAATATATTTAAAAAATATATTAACACTTACATAATTAAAATAAATCTTCTAAGTAAAATAAAATTTGAAATAAAAATAAATTAAACAATATTTAATGTTCATTTAATTATCCTTATTACTTATCATTAGTTAATCTAATTTAATTGTTACTTATATACACATCCTATTAATTTAATGTAATTTCAGCTAAAATTTTATATATATCCCTAAATAGGCATTCCCATGCTTACAACGTCCATAAATGGACTTGTTGAGAATTTCCGATTTCATATTCTTGAATGCTTATGACAAGACATCTGGAAAGGAATTCAGATATAGCCTAACAATAATTGGGAAAGATGTGGACAATGAATTTTCAAAAGTGTTTTTGGTGGTAGGCATAAAGTAAAGGAGTTTTTAAAACTCCAGTGATTCTATTATTGAGGAACACTGTTTAGTATTTAATAGTTAAAAAATAGAATGGGAAGGTAAGTGTCATATTTTTCATGAACAAGGCTAATAAGACACTTTTACAAGGCTAGAATATTTTCTTCTTTTAAGAACTTTAAGAAACTATATTGTGGAAGATTGGCATTTGGAGACAGTGATATTATTGTCTTGGAGGAGTGGAGAAATGTTCTTTGGAGATTGATTGATAGAATGGAAGGGGACAGGACAACTGTTATGGAACTTTTACTTGATATCAGATGGCATTCTTCTCATTCAAATTACCTTTAAATATTCCTACTCTTTTTAAAAGAAAGGAACATATGAAAGTGATTTTTACATTGGAATTAGGGTTGATTCCTTCTTTATCTTTTCTTTGAGAGCTGCCCTTTTGACCATTCCTCCATGGGCAAAGACTATTGGAGAAGAGAGCACCCAAATACTACTTTACCCTACAAGCTTCCATACATACAAAACAAAACTTATCTGTATGGCAAAAAGAATACAGGCCTTCTGACAGAGTTCATATATAATTCCATGAAGGTATGAAAGGACAAAGAAGCTCTACATACGAGGTTGTTATATTATGATAATAAAGAAACTAATGTATGTGGATGGCACATTATCTAAGGGGAATCAAGGACCATGGGGCCACTCTATGTAAGTGGGGCAAAAAATATTAAAGAATAAAGGTTAAAAGGAAATTTGTAACTGTTAGGAAAGTGGACATTCTTACCACCCACATAGTTATTTGAGTCAAAAGGCTGTAGAAAGACACTTTACAGAATAAATATGCCAACAAAATTCACAATCTTATTCCCATTCCTTCTACTTTTGAGGAGTATCAGCTTGTAATCATCATGAATATGCCTTCTATCAGATAACACTCTTTCTTTTTTCCCTGCATGTCGTTTATGGTTTTTGTTTTCTTTTCTTTTCACATGTACTGACCAAAGCAGTGGGCATCCATCTTACTGGTTTGTTTGTAGTGTGTGTGTATACAGGTATATGTTGTTGTAATGATTGAAGGATATAATCAAGTCTAGGAATCTCCTTTTTCCTTGATTTCATATAGTATCTATGTATCATGTCATCTCTCTCAATGCTCTCTATCCAATGAAATTAAATAAAAAGTATCTAGATATGATGCAGCCTGTACAGCATGTACAAGTACAGAGTACCTTCTCTCCTTAATGAAATTTATATTCCTCGAGCAGTTTTTATGTATAAAGAAATATAATGTTATATAATATTTATGTATATCTAATATTCTTAATGGAAGTTAATGATATTGAATAGGAGTAAGATGTTTTAGATTTTAGTATAAAATATTGGTATGTTCTAGTTAATGCACTGGCTATTTATGTGGAGGTCTACATTTAAAATATAAAGAGTTAATTAGTACAGAATTTTTGGACTAAAATTTTGTAATTTTTATCATCAATGTTTCGGATCATATTCTATGATCCATCATCAGGATGTTGTACAGAAAGAGAGAAGAATATGAAGATGCCTCTCACCTATTTACCCAAGTATGTTATTTCATCTTCATATTCTTCTCTTTGTCTGCACAACATTTTGATGATGGATCATGGAGTATGATCTGAAACGTTGATGATAATCATTGCACACAGTTTTAATCCAAAAATTCTATACTGATCTATCATGGACTGTGGAAACTTCATGGTGTTAATAAAGAGTTAACATATTGATTATAAATTATTGGTATGTTGTAGTTAATGTATTGGGTATTTATGTGAAGTCCATTTTTAACATAAAGAGTTAACATGTTGGGTATAAATTTTTGGTAAGCTGTAGTTGATGTATTGACAATTTATGTGTTGGCCTGCCTCTAACATAAAGAGTCAACACATTGACTATAATGTACTCACAATTTGAAGTATTTCCTTATAAAATCTTGGTATTTTTTGTAGCCAACACTGTTCTTAGTTTGTTTATTCACACAGTAATTGTGCCGCAGTTTGATATTTTACATGTCACCTTCATTAGCTCTAGTAGAAATATAATTATTTTTATATGGAAGAATTGTAAAAGCTTAAATAAATTAACATGTTGTGATTAGTTTAGTAATTGGGTTTATAGAATTGGACCTTTTTGATTAAAAGTTTAGGGATTGAGGGGTTTCAGTTAGTGGACAATCTAGTCCTTTGACTAAAAGTTAAGGATTGAGGTTTGTTCACTCTATAAATAATTGGACTTCTTTGACTAACAGTGAAGGACTAAGGTATTTCCACTCAGAGAATAATTTAGATTTTTTTGACTAAGATTCAAGGACTAAGGTGTATCTGTAACATTGATAATCAAATTTCTTTGACTAGTGCAATAAAGCATATCCACTTGGTAGATAATCCGATTTCTTTGACTGAGAATTAAGCACTGAAGGTTCTCCACTACACAGATAATGAGACTTATTTGGCTGAGGGACTTAGGGGCATCCACTCCACAGATAATCAACACTTCTTTGAATAAGAATTAAGGAAATAGGGGTAGCCACTTTCTGGATAATTGAACTTCTTTGACTAAGAGTCCGGGACTAAGATGTATCCACTCTGTGGACAATCAAACTTCTTTGACTAAGGGTTAAGGACTAAGGTGCATCTACTATGTAGAATCTAGATAATTGGGCTTCTTTAACTAAGAGTTAATGATAGAGGTATCTCCACTATGTAGATAATCAGACATTTTTGACTAAGGCATTGAAGGGTATCCATTCTGGAGACAATAAGACTTCATTAACTAAGGAATTGAGGGGTATCAACTCTGACTGATCAACTAAGATCAAGAAATGAGGGGTACCCATCTTGGAGATAACAATGACTTCTTTGAATAAAGGAACTAACAGATAACCACTCTACTAATAGTCATTACTATTTTTACTAAAAATAAGTACAAAGGAGCATCCACTTCAGGAATAATAATATGTCACAATTGCCTTTTTGACTAGGAATAAACACTAAGAGATATCCACCTCAGAGATAAAGAACTTCTCTGACTAAATTACTGACGAATATCTGTTTCATAGATTTTCCCTCACTACCACCCAACTTCATCTCCATCCCTACAATACCCAAAAATTTATTCCCAAAATTACTGACGAATATCAGAGATATCCACCTTAGAAATAAAGAACGTCTCTGACTAAATTACTGACGAATATCTATTTCACAGATTTTCCCTCATTACAACCCCAATTTCATCTCCATCCCTACAATACCCAAAAAAATTATTGTGAACCAAACAATTTCACCAACTCAACAACACATTATGCTTTCACATTTAATAAAAATGTTTCACAAAGGCATTCGGGTGAGTTGGTAATACCTGAAAAATCATGTTAATCAACATTCCTTTTACTACTTCCAGTGAAAAAAATCAATTCATGTCATTGATTGTACGGCCAGGCATACGGATAGCGTACAATGATTCATCTTATTATGGTCACATATTTTCCAATATCTGGTATTTCCCAAGACAGACAAATATTATTCTCTCATCAAAATATCAATCAACCAGTTCATCATTCTTCTGAATCTTTCACATATTTTTTATGACAATGAGTGGCCAATCTTTCACTATAATTTGGATGTTGCAGGTTGTCTTCATCGATCTTGTAATGATTCAAATGGAATTCTTCTTAGCTGTATGCACCATTACAAAAGATCGTGTGAGAACTTTTATATTATTTAAATGTTTGAACTTTTTAATGCTAAGTTGTTTTTCTTGGCTTCTCTCTCTTAGTTATTAGTACCTGCCTTCTTATTATTGCAGTTGTTTTGATTAAAACTTTCAGTAATTTAAATTTTTTATAATAATTAGAAATTATTATATAAAGATTTATAGATGCTTTATTGGGGATTTTTTTAGAGTTGGATGGCAATAGCACTATTTTGTATTACAAGTGGCACCTCAAATATTATTCTAAAGGAAAAATTTACATTTTTTAGAATGAGTTCAGATTGGTTAATAATTAATTAAGTCTAATTAGTTAAAAATAGTAAGAAATAATATATTAGCTAACATAATTATTTTAAGATATAAATGTAACAATTAAGTTGTTTAGTTTTATGATTGAAGAATAAATGTTTTGTAAAATATTTTGGTATTAAATTAATTTATGTTTAGAGAATATTATCTCTTTTTCGAAGAAATGTCTTAATGTTTGCATTACATCAATGTTTTCTTAGAGGATAAGTGAACATGGATTTGTTATGTGTTTTTGTGAAAAAGGTGTATGTGTATCGTCAAATTAATTATTATTAGTGTAGTGTAGGAAAAAGTATCCCTTTTTCACACTTAATTTGGGAATGAATAACAATAAATAAATGAGCTTAATGATGCCTTAATTTAGTGTTGTAATATGTGTTTTGCATATTCACGTTAAGTTTAGGGCCCTTTTAATTGAAATGGACTTAACTGTACCTTGTTTTTGGTATTGTAAGGTGTACCTTTACACTTTCACACTAATCTAGGGATTCATTAATTAATTGAGGTTAATTTAGCTTAATTGGACCCTTTAATTCAAATCCAAGCCTAATTAATTGCAAATTCCGAGGGATAAAACTTGACATTCATTAATACCATCATGTTAGGTTTAACATTCAGCAATATGTGTCCTAGGCAAGAGGCTTAGGACCCATTCGCTATAAGACAAATGGGTCATCACTTGCTCCTAGGGCCTAAATTTGAATTATGTTTTTGGTGATTTTTCAAATGATTTCAAATCTACAATTCAATGTCAGCTTGTGATATTTGAATTTCAGGAATACATGTTAAGATATGTATAAATATAAGGTTATTTCACTATGCTTCACCTAGAATTTCGAGAGAGCATTCATAATAGCAATTTGATGAGATCAAGAGCATTCAAGAGCAATTTCAAGGAATTTAAGGGAAAATTTTATTGAAGATTATTGCAACAATCAAGATTCCTATCATCATGTCAAATATTTCCTACATCATGCATGTTGTTTGAGCTAATATGGTGATGTAGTGTTCAAGATATATTCAAGCACATCAAATGAATTATTTCAAGACAAGTTTCATGATCGATATCTACATTCATTGAGGCTACTTCATGCTAGTTTGCAAATTTGCATTCCAAGGTTCAAATAAGGTTTGGTGAGTTGTTACATATTGTTGCTCATTCATAATTCCTTCATGCTTTCCTATTTCATTACAAGGTTTAATTACCAAAATGGGGCTTGACCAAGGCAAACCCACATTCACCTAACAAACAACATTTTTCCCTCTTTGATGTGTGATTACAAATTGTAGGTTGAAGATCATTTGAAGAGCAAAATTGCAGAAAGTTGCAAAGTTGTCAAAGTTGTAAGAAAAATTGTAACAATTAAGAAATAATATATTAGATAACATAATTATTTTAAGAAATATAAATGTAACAATTAAGTTGTTTAGTTTTATGATTGAAGAATAAATGTTTTGTAAAATATTTTGGTATTAAATTAATATATGTTTAGAGAATATTATCTCTTTTTTGAAGAAATGTCTTAATTTTTGCATTACATCTATTTTTTCTTAGAGGATAAGTGAACATGGATTTGTTATGTGTTTTTGTGAAAAAGGTGTATGTGTATCATCAAATTAATTATTATTAGTGTCGTGTAGGAAAAAGTATCCATTTTTCACACTTAATTTGGGAATGAATAACAATAAATAAATGAGCTTAATGATGCCTTAATTTAGTGTTGTAATATGTGTTTTGCATATTCACGTTAAGTTTAGGGCCCTTTTAATTGAAATAGACTTAATTGTACCTTTTTTTTTGTGTTGTAAGGTGTAACTTTACACTTTCACACTAATCTAGGGCTTCATTAATTAATTGAGGTTAATTTGGCTTAATTGGACCCTTTAATTCAAATCCAAGACTAATTAATTGCAAATTTTGAGGGATAAAACCTGACATTCATTAATAACATAACATTAGGTTTAACATTGAGCAATGTGTGTCCTAAGCAAGTGGCCTAGGACCCATTCGCTATAAGATGAATGGGTCATCACTTGCTCCTAGGACCTAAATTTGAATTATGTTTTTGGCGATTTTTCAATGATTTCAAATCTACAATTCAATGTCAGCTTGTGATATTTGAATTTTAGGAATACATGTTAAGATATGTATAAATATAAGGTTATTTCACTATGTTTCACCTAGAATTTCGAGAGAGCATTCCTAATAGCAAGTCTATGAGATCAAGAGAATTCAAGAGAAATTTCAAGGCATTCGAGGGCAGATTTTATTAAAAATTATTGCAGCAATCAAGATTCCTATCATCATGTTAAAGATTCCTTGCATCATGCATGTTGTTTGAGCTAATATGGTATGTAGTGTTCAAGATCTATTCAAACATATCAAAGGCATTGTTTCAAGACAAGTTTCATGATCAAGATCTACATTCATTGAGGCCACTTCATCCTATTTTGTAGATTTGCATTCCAAGGTTCAAATAAGGTTTGGTGAGTTGTTACTTATTGTTGTCCATTCATAATTCCTTCGTGCTTTCCTATTTCATTACAAGGTTTAATTACCAAAATGGTGTTTGACCAAGGCAAACACACATTCACCTAGCAAACAAAATTTTTCCCTTTTTGATGTGTGATTGCAAATTTTAGGTTGAAGATCATTTGAAAAGAAAAAATGAAGAAAGTTGCAAAGTTGTCAAAGTTGTAAGAAAAGTTGTAACAATTAAGTTGTTTAGTTTTATGATTGAAGAATAAATGTTTTGTAAAATATTTTGGTATTAAATTAATATATGTATAGAGAATATTATCTCTTTTTCGAAGAAATGTCTTAATGTTTACATTACATCTATGTTTTCTTAGAGGATAAGTGAACATGAATTTGTTATGTGTTTTTGTGAAAAAGGTGTATGTGTGTTGTCAAATTAATTATTATTAGTGTAGTGTAGGAAAAAGTATCCCTTTTTCACACTTAATTTGGGAATGAATAATAATAAATAAATGAGCTTAATGATGCCTTAATTTAGTGTTCTAATATGTGTTTTGCATATTCACATTAAGTTTAGGGCCCTTTTAATTGAAATGGACTTAACTGTACCTTATTATTGGTGTTGTAAGGTGTACCTTTACACTTTCACACTAATCTATGGATTCATTAAATAATTGAGGTTAATTTGGCTTAATTGGACCTTTTAATTCAAATCCAAGCCTAATTAATTGCGAATTCTGAGGGATAAAACTTGACATTCATTAATACCATCACGTTAAGTTTAGGGCCCTTTTAATTGAAATGGACTTAATTGTACCTTGTTTTTGGTGTTGTAAGGTGTACCTTTACACTTTCACACTAATCTAGGGATTCATTAATTAATTGAGGTTAATTTGGCTTAATTGGACCCTTTAATTCAAATCCAAGCCTAATTAATTGCAAACTCTGAGGGATAAAACTTGGCATTCATTAATACCATCACATTAGGTTTAACATTGAGCAATGTGTGTCCTAGGCAAGTGGCCTAGGACCCACTCACTATAAGATGAATGGGTCATCACTTGCTCCTAGGACCTAAATTTGAATTATGTTTTTGGCGATTTTTCAATGTTTTCAAATCTACAATTCAATGTCAGCTTGTGATATTTGAATTTCAGGAATACATGTTAAGATATGTATAAATATAAGGATATTTCACTATGTTTCACCTAGAATTTTGAGAGAGCATTCCTAATAGCAAGTTTATGAGATCAAGAGAATTCAAGAGAAATTTCAAGGCATTCAAGGGCAAATTTTATTAAAAATTATTGCAGCAATCAAGATTCCTATCATCATGTCAAAGATTTCTTGCATCATGCATGTTGTTTGAGCTCATATGGTATGTAGTGTTCAAGATCTATTCAAACATATCAAAGGCATTGTTTCAAGACAAGTTTCATGATCAAGATCTACATTCATTGAGGCCACTTCATGCTATTTTGTAGATTTGCATTCCAAGGTTCAAATAAGGTTTGGTGAGTTGTTACATATTGTTGTCCATTCATAATTCCTTCGTGCTTTCCTATTTCATTACAAGGTTTAATTACCAAAATGGTGTTTGACCAAGGCAAACATGCATTCACCTAGCAAACAAATTTTTTCCCTTTTTGATGTGTGATTGTAAATTTTAGGTTGAAGATCATTTGAAAAGAAAAAATGAAGAAAGTTGCAAAGTTGTCAAAGTTGTCAAAGTTGTAAGAAAAGTTGTAACAATTAAGAAATAATATATTAGATAACATAATTATTTTAAGAAATATAAATGTAACAATTAATTTGTTTAGTTTTATGATTGAAGAATAAATGTTTTGTAAAATATTTTGGTATTAAATTAATATATGTTTAGAGAATATTATCTCTTTTTTGAAGAAATGTCTTAATGTTTGCATTACATCTATGTTTTCTTAGAGGATAAGTGAACATGGATTTGTTATGTGTTTTTTGTGAAAAAGGGGTATGTGTATCGTCAAATTAATAATTATTAGTGTAGTATAGGAAAAAGTATCCCCTTTTCACACTTAATTTTGGAATGAATAACAATAAATAAATGAGCTTAATGATGCCTTAATTTAGTGTTCTAATATGTGTTTTGCATATTCACGTTAAGTTTAGGGCCCTTTTAATTGAAATGGACTTAACTGTACCTTGTTTTTGGTGTTTTAAGGTGTACATTTACACTTTTACACTAATCTAGGGCTTCATTAATTAATTGAGATTATTTTGGCTTAATTGGACCCTTTAATTCAAATCCAAGCCTAATTAATTGCAAATTCTTGGGGATAAAACTTGACATTCATTAATACCATCACATTAGGTTTAACATTGAGCAATGTGTGTCCTAGGTAAGTGGCCTAGGACCCATTCGCTATAAGATGAATGGGTCCTCACTCGCTTCTAGGACCTAAATTTGAATTATGTTTTTGGCAATTTTTCAATGATTTTAAATTTACAATTCAATGTCAACTTGAGATATTTGAATTTCAGGAATACATGTTAAGATATGTATAAATATAAGGTTATTCCACTATCTTTCACATAGAATTTCGAGAGAGCATTCCTAATAGCAAGTTTATGAGATCAAGAGCATTAAAGAGAAATTTCAAGGCATTCAAGGGCAGATTTTATTAAAGATTATTGCAGCAATCAATATTCCTATCATCATGTCAAATATTTCTTGCATCATGCATGTTGTTTGAGCTAATATGGTATGTAGTGTTCAAGATCTATTCAAGCATATCAAAGGCATTGTTTCAAGACAAGTTTTATCATCAAGATCTACATTCATTGAGGCCACTTCATGCTATTTTGTATATTTGCATTCCAAGGTTCAAATAAGGTTTGGTGAGTTGTTACATATTGTTCTTCATTCATAATTCCTTCATGCTTTTCTATTTCATTACAAGGTTTAATTACCAAAATGGGGTTTGACCAAAGAAAACCAACATTCACCTAGCAAACAACATTTTTCCCTCTTTGATGTGTGATTGAAAATTTTAGGTTGAAGATCATTTGAAGAGAAAAATTGAAGAAAGTTTCAAAGTTGTCAAAGTTGTAAGAAAAGTTGTCATATCACGAAAAAATGCTCGATAAAATTTATTTCTGACTGTCTAGCAGTGAACATTGAGAATTTTTGAGTGCAGACATAGCAGAAGAGAACCCAAAAAACATTTTTAGGGAACCCTAGCTAGGACCCATTCTCGATAGGGAAAATGAGTCCTCAGTGAGCTTCAAAAGGTGTCTTTTGGTGAAAGGTACACATTGTTTTCCCCTTTCAAAATCTGCCTTTTGATTACTATTTTTGTTATATTTGATTATTGTTCTTCATTTGCACTTCATAAATTACATTTTAAATTAAATTAGGAGAATAGGTCTTTGTGGTGAACCAATCCATTCATCCATCCTATTCTCATATGTTTCATTTTGGTGAGCCTGAGTTTGATCCTTACATTTTTTGATTTTGGAGTCCTCTTTCACCCTAGATTTAGATCTTGCATTCATTTGCATCTCTTTGCATTGAATTGAGCCTCATTTAGGGTGTCTAGTTTGCATTTAACTTTGCATTTCATTTAAGGGTTTTAGGATTGCATATTTTACATTCTTTAAATCTAAAAAATACAGAACAAATCAGTCATCTTGCATATCATTTACACAACATTACATAATATTCATTTTCATTTGAAAATTGAAAAAAATTGTATACAAATTAGTGTTCTAGGTTGTCATTTTGTCACATTTTGCATTTACATTTCATTCTAATTTTACAAAAAATTAAAATTATAACTTGTATTAGACTAGAATTTGGAAACTACTAAAATTCACTCAAAAATCTATAAAAAATTGTTTCAAAACCCTCACCTAGGACCCACTCGCCCTAGGGTGAATGAGTCCCTAATCAAGGTCATAATCTTATTTTCGAGGCATTAAAACATTCATTTCTACATTCTTGTTTGCTATTTGATATTTTCAAATTTTTGTTTTTGTTTGCAGAATTTATGTTCCTTCAATTTGATCATATCTAGCTATAGTGTCAAAAAAAGTAACCCTTTTTCACACTTAATTTGGGAATGAATAATTAATAATAAAATGGACTTAATGGTGCCTTATTTAGGGTGTTGTAAAGTGTTTCTTTACACTTTCACACTAATCTAGGGATTTATTAATTAATTGAGGTTAATTGGCCCCTTAGATTCAAATCCAAGTCTAATTTATTACATTTTTAGAGGGATAAATCTGAAAACTTTTAAATAATAAATTACACAATAATTAATTTTGCAAGGAATGTGTCGTAGGCTAGAGACCTAGGATCCATTCACTCTATGGAAAATGGGTCCTCACTTAACTTAGAACCCCCCTTGGGATATGTTTTTGGTAATATTTTAATGATTTGAAATCCTAGATCTGATGTTGGCTTGTGTTATTTGAATTTCTAAAATTAGGAATAAGATAAGTATAAATACAAGGTTATTTCACATAGCTTAACCTAGTTGAATCTAAACAATCCTAGAAAATTCAAGTTATCATAAGAGTACTTTCACAAGATCATTATAGAGCATTCAAGAGTATTCAAGAAGGCATTCAAGGATATATTATTGAATTTTATTACAACAATCAAAGATCTATTTCATCATGTCAAATTCATGCATATTGTTGAGCAAATATGTTGATGTTGCATTGGTGATCAAGTTCAAGTATTAAAAACCATTATCTTATGTCAAGTCCATGATCAAGATCTGCATACATTGAGGCCACTTCATGCAAGATTATTGATTTGTACTCCAAGGTTCAATTGAGGATTGGTGAGTTGTAGCATTACATTGTTCATTTATCTTTCCTTTTATGCATTGTTTCAATTCAAGGTTTAATTAACAAAATGGGGTTTGACTAAGGAAAATCCCTATTCCCTAACGAAACAATATTTTTCTTCTTCTTTGATGTGTGATTGTAAGTTTTAGATTGAAGATCAATTGAAGATTAAAAGTTGCAAAGTTGTAAAAGTTGTCATCTTTCTTGCAAGATCACAGAAAGTCTTCTACAAAATTTATTTTCTACTTTCGAGAGGTGAACACCTAGGATCTTGGAGTGTAGAAATTGAAGAATAGAACCCAAAAACTTATTTTCCATAACCCTAGTAGGGGCCCATTCGCCACTAGGCAAATGAGTCCTCAATGAGGCCTGAAAAAGCACTTTTTGCAACAGGTACATAGCATTTGACCCTCTTAAAACTTGCCTTTTGGTTACTATATTGGTTAGATTTGATTTTTGATTACCATTTATTTATTATGACTCTCACAATTGAATGAAACAACTAAGTAAAATTAGGTTCATCATTTTGTTTATCTCATTATGGTGAAACTCTTTTTCTATGTTTCACTAGCTTCATTTGATAAAGTTAGTGCATTGTGTGATTTCAAAAATCGCATTCACAAGATATTAATTTTTCAAGTTTTTTCATAGTGTAATTAGAAAATTACCTTGTATTAGAATTTGAAAATTGCATTTACATTCTAGGTCATTGCTTAGAATTTGAAAATTGCATTTACATTCTAGGTCATTGCATTGCATTTGACCCCTTTTCCATTTTGGGTTGACATTGAGTTTTTGAAACTTGTATAAGCTTTACAACTCGGTGTCCTATTAGCAATACTATTGTGATATGTAGTTTGAGACTCATGCCATCCCATGATAAACCATTCTCCATGGATCTTATTTTTTTTAACTTTCTTTCTAATAGTGTTGATAATCAACCCCCTATGGATCATAACTTGCATACCTCATTTCCAATGACTTCCTTACCTACAACCAATGTGCATGATGTTGTTCATATCTTGTAAGAGAGCATAAGGTTGCTAGATGAATAATTTAAGACTTTAAAATACTTTGTGAGAGGTGAACCTATTGATTTCCATGTCATTCCCCTTATAGGAAACTTACGAAAGCTACTTAAATATGAACAAGGAATAGAATATGCATGTATCTTGGCTTATCTCATCAACAAAAAATTTCCTCCACATCAACCCACTTCAAATATATTACCTATGCATAAGATAAAAGAACCCACACCTTCTAAACACTTTACTACCCCTAACACATCCTTTTCTGAAAAAGGAAAAGACTTGCAATTAGAAGATGAAATTGATGAAAGCATAGTTATCATACCAAAGAAGAAGAAACCAAGAGTGCATGATCATAAAAAATTTCAGTTACACAAGTTGTATGAAGCTCCTAAATCTCTTTATAACCTATTACAACTATCCAAAACTAAGACAATCTTCTATGCTCTTTTACATTGGCAACTAATCGATTTACCACCTAAATGTGCAAACTTGACCAAAAGACAAACTAATAAAAATGAACCATATTGTGCTTATCATAGATTCTTTGGTCATCAGACTAATAGTTGTTGTCCTTTAAAGAAAGTATTGAAGAATTTTGCACCCTCTAAGGGTCAAACTTGACTAAAAATGCATGCATTTTGCTCCTTGCCATGTAATAGTTGTAGGATCATAGCACCCTCACTATTACATGTTTTACATTCATTGCAAATAATTCTCTTTATCACAATGAGCTCATTCTCATCACTTATCTCAACTCATCCTTTTCCCACACTTAGTGGGGGCAAGGGGTTAGATAGCCTTGTCCTAGCTTCAACACTTAATGTTGTCCCTTTGGCTAGTTGTCAACCTTCCGCATATACTGATCAAGATTGGGATACGAATGACCTATTATAGGATGACTCACATGTGCCTTACTATTCTATTGCTTTATTTTCTTTTTCATGTTTCTTTATGTGATTGCATGTGTGTAACATTGATCCCTAGTACTATTCTATTTGATGTCTCTCTCTCTCTTCATGTGTGTTCCTCTATTTGTATCTACATTCTTTGCTATGTCCTAAAAATTTTACCCTTTTTCGCTTGTATTTTATTTTCCTTTCGGGGATGATGCAAGGTGTCGAGAAATTTAGGTCTCTTCCATGTTGACCCAAAAGGATTTTTATTTTTTTTCACTCTCTTTATGTCAATCTTCCAGTTCTATGATTATTTTAGGAATGATGATGTTTTTGAGCTCTATAACAACATTGTAGCAAATATATATTGACCTCAAATCCATATATCCCTTATGTATTTTTGGGGGAAATTCCTCCTTCCTTTTCATGATGTAGCTTAATTTTGGAAACATATTACTTGGTATAGGTCTTTTTGAGGAAGCTCTCATGTCTTAGGATTGAACATTGACTTCTTTAAAGAAATTTCTCACAACAATGGTGTTATCAATTGCTTTAAAGTGGGGGCATATATTGATAATATCTTTCAACATTTCTCATGTTTCATGGTGAAATGTTTTTTTTCTTGTGATGCATCCTTTTCATGGTGGTGTAATTGGGTTTGATGTGCTCCAAGAGTGTTATTTTTTCCTAGCATATGACTTTCCTCTTAGTGTTGATGCGACACACTGCATTCCCTAAGTTGTGAATCTTTTACTCTTGACTTGTCCTCTCTTGGAGAAATTAGGCATAATGTTCCCTAAGAAGAAGACCTTAGACAAACTAATCAATATTCCTTTGAACAAAATTTTTTACTAGCATTATTGCTCATAAGTGTTAGCATAACATAGCTTGTTAGCCTTATGAAGCTCAAAACCCTAAATTCAAGGCCACCAAGCATAACACACCTTGCTTTCCTGTGGAGCCTTTCCTTGTTCATATGTTTTTAGCATAATGTATCTTGTTAATCCCTATGGAGCTCAAAAATATAAATTCAAGGCCACCTAGCATAACATACCTTACTTGTCTATGGAACCTTGCCTTGTCTTGTGACACCTTATTGAAGTTGTTAGGAGGATAGCTTTGATATGGTATGGGATCCTAATATATGATTCTCTCATTTGCCACCCTTTTGGGATACTCACCTAATGGACAACCTGAGGTTCCACTACCCTAGAGTGAGCATGCAAAAATTGATGGCTTATATGTGTTCCACATCAATCAGACTATCCAGGCTTGATCTTCCTGATCTTTGATGTTGTATGGTTGTGCATCTTTTCCATTGCTACATACATGTCATGAATGGCTACTTTAGTGTGAGTTTGTGCTTGCGCTCATCCTCACACTAAAATGGGGGAAAAATGTAGTGTAGGAAAAAGTATCCCTTTTTCACACTTAATTTGGGAATGAATAATAATAAATAAATGAGCTTAATGATGCCTTAATTTATTGTTGTAATATGTGTTTTGCATATTCACATTAAGTTTAGGGCCCTTTTAATTGAAATGGAATTAATTGTTCCTTGTTTTTGGTGTTGTTGTTGGATGTTGTGGTTGTGTTGTTGATATGTGGTTGTCATTGATGTCAACACTATTAGCATTGATGTATTGAAGGTTGTATATGTCAAGGATATTGACAAAATTGTAAAAGAAAGAGTTACATGTTGATAGTGGAATAGTGAAGGTCCTGAAGGTGTCTTTCTTGGTGCATTGAAGATCAGTTGTTATGGATTAAAGGGTTTATTTCTGAGTGTATCTAGTTTATCCACTGGAAGTTTCAAAGGTCTGCGTGAAGATTTGATCGTGTTATGAATAGTTATGTTTTGACAATTTTTCTGTGGTTTCAATTAGTGTTCTTGATTGAAGTTGATGTGATTCTAGTAATTTTAGTTGTTTTGGATACTTCTCTATTGATTCTTGGTGCTTATGGATGTTTCTAGATCATTCTTTATCTTTTTTGCACATCCATGTTGATCGGCTTGTTTGTGGTCGGTGATTTTCCTCTTGTGTGTTTAGGTTTTTATGTTCTTGGCTGACATGGTGGTTGTAATGTGTTGTGGATCCTTGGAGATTAAAATTTGAATGTTTGGTGCACTTGAGGATGTTGTTTTGGGCCACAATATAATATTGGCTGATGGTGTTTGATTTGCATTGAAAATTTACTTGTAAGTTTGGGTCAACATTGTGTATATGTTTTATATTTCATATTTTATTCTGGTCGACGAAGTTGTTGATGTAAATCCATGTTGTGGATATATAAAAGCAGTTTTTTTGTGAAGTTAAGGTGTGTGTGTGTGAGTAGAGGAAGAGAAAGTGTGCAAAAGTGATCTAATCATTCAATTGTAGAGAAAAGTGTGAATAAGTTTGAGCGAAGTGTGGAGTGTTTATGTGCTTAATCAGAATTGTAATTAGGATTTTGTAGAAGCTATTTTCTCAGTTCATACCCTATGGATCTAATCTGAATTTTTGTAAGATAGTGTGTCTTCTTTGGGAAGTGAGCCCTCTTGTATTTTAGTAGTGAGCT
The DNA here is from genome assembly GCA_007258455.2 of Sequoia sempervirens. Lineage (NCBI taxonomy): Eukaryota > Viridiplantae > Streptophyta > Pinopsida > Cupressales > Cupressaceae > Sequoia > Sequoia sempervirens. The sequence goes on along the minus strand of VDFB02000943.1, from coordinate 27,622 downwards.
TTATGAAGTGTGCATGAATGCATGTTCATTCCCATTATTCTTCTTTATAATTTTAATAGGGTATAATATTGTGGGATGACATCCACCATGGTTTTTCCCCTAACAAGGTTTCCATGTAAAAAATCTTGGTGTTCTCTGTGTTTATGATGTGTTGATTGTTTAAGGTTTATTGTTCATTCATCATATTTGAGATTAAATTTAAGTTTGAAAAGCTTAAATATTATATGACAACTGATTCACCCCCCACTCTCAGTTGTCTTTCCTTGTTTTTCCAATAGTTGTAAGGTGTACCTTTTCACTTTCGCACTAATATAGGGCTTCGTTAATTAATTGAGGTTAATTTTCCTTAATTTTCCCCTTTAATTCAAATCCAAGCCTAATTAATTGCAAATTATGAGGGATAAAACCTGACATTCATTAGTGCCATAACATTAGGTTTAACATTGAGAAATGTGTGTCCTAAACAAGTGGCCTATGACCCATTCACCATAGGGAAAATGGGTCCTCACTTTCTCCTAGAACCTAAATTTGAATTATGTTTTTGGTCTTTTTTTAATGATTTCAAATCTACAATGCAATGTCGGCCTATGATATTTGAATTTCATGAATTAATGTTAAGATATGTATAAATATAAGGCTATTTCACTATGCTTCACCTAGAATTTCAAGAGAGCATTCATAATAGCAATTTGATGAGATCAAGAGAATTCAAGAGCAATTTCAAGGAATTTAAGGGAAATTTTTATTGAAGATTATTGCAACAATCAAGATTCATATCATCATGTCAAATATTTCCTACATCATGTATGTTGTTTGAGCTAATATCGTGATGTAGTGTTCAAGATATATTCAAGCACATCAAATGAATTATTTCAAGACAAGTTTCATGATCAATATCTACATTCATTGAGGCTACTTCATGCTAGTTTGCAAATTTGCATTCCAAGGTTCAAATAAGGTTTGGTGAGTTGTTACATATTATTTTTCATTCTTCATTCATTCTTGATTTTCTATTTCATTACAAGGTTTAAATACCAAAATGTGGTTTGACCAAGGAAAACCACCATTCACCCAAAAAACAAAATTTTTCCCTCTTTGATGTGTGATTGTAGATTTTAGGTTGAAGATCATTTGAAGAAAAAAATTGAAGAAAGTTGAAAAGTTGTCAAAGTTGCAAGAAAAGTTATCATATCACATAAAATCCTCTAGAGAATTTATTTTTGTCTATTCGATAGTGAACATTGGGAATCTAGGAGTGTAGACACAACAAAAGAGAACCCATAAAGCAATTTTTAGGAATCCTAGCCAAGACCTATTCACCATAGGGTGAATGAGTCCTCAGTGAGCTTCAAAAGTGACTTTTGGTGAAAAGTACACATTGTTTTCCCCTTTCTAGATCTACCTTTTGATTACTATTTCTGTTAGATTTGATTATTATTCTTCATTTTCACTTCATAGCTTGAATTTTGAATGAAATTAGGAGAATAGGTCTTTGTGGTGAACTAATCCATTCATCCAATCTATTCTTTTTTTTTTGTAGTGTAGAAAATAGTATCCCTTTTTCACACTTAATTTGGGAATAACTAATATTAAAATGAGCTCAATTATACCTTGATTTAGTGTTGTAATGTGTTTTACACATTCACATTAAGTTTAGGACCCTTTTAAACAAAATGGATGTAATTGTGTCTTATTTAGGGTGTTGTAAAGTGTATCCTTACACTTTCACACTAATATAGGGCTTTATTAATTAATTGAGATTTAATTTTCCTTAAATGGCCCCTTTAATTCAAATCCAAGCCTAATTAATTATATATTCTAAGGGATAAAGCCCTTAATTTTTGAAGGTTTGTGTCCTAAGTTAGTGACCTAGGACCCATTTGCCACTTGGCGAATGGATCCTCACTAGGTCCTAGGCCCCTATTTTTACATGATCTTTCACATTGTCCAAAGTGTGTCCTAGCTAAGTGAGCTAGGACCCATTAGCCACATGGTGAATGGGTCCTCACTTAGACCTAGGACCTCCCCTTGGGATATGTTTTTGGCAGTATTTTAATGATTTTAAATCCTAGATTTGATGTCAATTTGTGATATTTGAATTTTGAGAATTAATGTTAAGTTATACAAATATAACTTGGTTATTTCACATAGTTTCATCTAAGCAATCGTAGCAATTTCAAGTCTTTAAGAATTATAAAAAACTTATGATCAAGAGAGAATTCAAGAGCATTTCTAAGGCATTCAAGGGAAAATTTATAGAAGAATGTTGCAAAAATCAAGATTCATTTTATCATGTCAAAGCCATAGTGCATCATGCATGTTGTTGAGCTAAGGTGTTGATGTAGCATTCAAGATCCAATTCAAGCATTGTTTCTAATCAAGGTTCAAGATAGAGATCTACATTCATTAAGGAAACTTCATGGTAGTTTTCATATCTACTATCCAAGGTTCAATTGAGAATTGATGAGTTGTGACATAGAGTTATTCATTCATCATTCCTTTCATGCTTCATTTCAAGGTTTAATTACCAAAATGAGGTATGACCAAGGAAAACCCTTATTCCCTAATAAACAATATTTTCTCTCCTTCAATGTGTAATTGCAGGTTTTAGGTTGAAGATCATTTGGAGAGAAAAAATTGCAAAATTGGAGAAAGTTGCAAAGTTGTCAATGTTGTCGCCTTTCTTGCAAAATCATGGAAATTGAGCTACAAGGTTTATTTCTGGGTTTCAGACAGTCTCCAACTAGGATCAGGGAGTGCAAACATTGAAGAAAAAAACCCAGAAATTAATTTTCTAGAACCCTACCCATGACCCATTTGCCATAGGGCGAACAAGTTCTTAGTGAGGCCCAAAAAAGCAATATTTTTGCAACAGGTACACAACATTTAACCTTCTTAAAAATTGTCATTTTATTGGTATATCAATTAGGTTTGTTTTATGATATTCATTTATGCGTTATAACCCTCATAATTGAATGAAATATAGAGGAAAATAGGTTGCATCCATTTGGTTAATCCATCTTGGTATTCAACCCCATTTTTCTTTGTTTCAGTTTCAATTAGAACCTTTCACATTAACATGATTAAGCTTATTTAGATAATTTGTTTTTTTGTTTCATTTCAAAACTCATATTATGATCTAAGTATATCCTCATCTAGGGTTTCATCTGTGTCTTTATAACAAGCATTTCATTATATATTGTAATCATTAATCATTTTGCATCTAATGAAATCAGACTTCATAAAAAATCAATTGTTTTTCTCTTCAATGAGTGGGTGTTTTAATTGTAGGTGGTTTTTTTGGTGTTATGGGAGTTTAATCATTAAATCTAACATGACATTCGAGCTTCAAGTCTATATTCTCTTTCTTGTTTTAGATTTTCAACCTTGAAATTTTAAACAGTGCATTCTAGAGAGAAATAAACATCATTATTACATCTAGAAAGAATTAGAATCCTAAGATTGTCTATTCAAATGTTGAAATCAAAGTTTAGAAAATTTAAGATATTTTTTATTGGTCTTCAAAAATCATGCATAGGGTTCCATATAGATCTATATAGCTATATAATGTCATACATTATCTCAACACCACCATTAATTCTATGAAAAACAAACCTTATGTGATAATAATTGATGGAATTTTTATATTTTAGAAAAAAATATTATTAAATGATCAAAAGAATTGTAGTATAAAAAAATTTATAGCATACCAAATCTATAGTTGATGTTAGAATGGGAACAGACAAGTTATGGAGGTTGTTAAAAAAATTTGGTACTATTAAAAAGTTGGTCAACAAGTTGCTATGAGTATTCATACCTGAGTTAGGTTTCAAAACCCCCAATCACATCAGTAATCTAGGGTCGTATTTTCAACACTCAAGTAAGTGGCATTACTAGTAACCCCATCCATGCTTAGAAAATGTTCATCACTACCTAGATAACCAACTCACTGTTACCTATCTAGCCCCTAGTACATAGTAATTAGGTACCCATGTGACCAACACCTAGTCCATCCAACCCCACCCTTTCCTTTTTAAGCCATTTTGAAGCACTCACACAATATTAGGCATAACTTGAGGATATAGAGTCTATTCTTTTAATGAATAGGTGTTGAAAAGTTGGGTCTAAGTTCTATGCAGCTATCTAATCTATTTTTCTAGATTTTTTTTACTAGGTACCTATTATTAAACAATCATGTCAAATTTTATTCTTTGGTTTGGTTTTTTGAAAAAAAAAAAATTAATGAGGGGGCTATTTTCTTATATTGTGAGGGGTATAAGATTCTTTCTCCTATTTTTTATATTTTTAGTATACATCATGAATCAAACCTAATTTTTTCCACTTACACAATGTATAATTATTAAGGGTGGAAGAAATAAATGGAGTTGTGATTAAATAAATTAAGGTTGTACTAAATTACCATGGGTAAAAAACTTTAACTGATAGTAGCTACAATTAAGAGATGAAGCCTAAGGAACATTATGCATGTCCATTTCTCCTAGTATCTCTTTTCACATTGAATCTTGTACTACATCAAATAAAATATGAAACTAATTGGAGAATTTATTTAGGAAGTAGGATACTTGAAAAGTTTTTAGTTGGAGAATGAGCTTATTGGTTTGAAACCTATAAAATTTGATAGCACCTAGGACTTATTCACTAAACTCAAATCACTCAAACTATAATTGAAACTATGTAGTATTAAAAAATAGGTCACCTAGTTGATTCTTTCTATCCTAACCAATGTTGGTCTTAATTATTCAATCATTATTTTACATTATATGCTACTAGGGATACTCTTGGTACCACATTTGTGATGTATTCACTTGATATTTTTTGTGATCACTCATTAGAAATAAAGCTAAGTTAGTATAGATGGGTACTTTGAAGTCTTTACTTTGAACCTCGTTGTTATATGGGGCATGTCAAATGACAAGGATTTGCCTCCCTCTACTAGTACTGCCATGGCTGCTTAGTGACTTTTTATTGTTACTTTAATGTTTTTTGCTTTCTAGGCATGGCCCATGTGACTTTATTCTTTCTAGGCTCTTCCCATGTGACTCTCAGGGTGTGCCTTTTTACTGCCCAAGCTTTTTTGTGAATATTTGTATTATTATCTTTAATTAATATATATGGTCACATATTCATAAAAAAAAACCAAAAAGCTTCAAATTACAAAGTGAAGAAAAAGAAAAATGACTTCAAGAACAATGAGAAAGAAAAATAATCACAGTCATAGGCTATCCTTAAGTCCTCTTCCTCTTCTAAGGGGAAATCATCTAGAAAGGAGAGATTAAAATGTGTATATTACAAAAAAGGAACATGATGAGAACTAATATTATGTAAAACATATTGATGAGTTAAAACACATTATTCAAAAGAAAAATATCTAATTTACTTCATCTATGTCATGTATAATGCATATTCTTCTTTGAAATCATCTTCATCTACACATTCAAGAATAGTTGGAGTGGAAAATGATGTAGGAAACTTAGCACAAGGTATAGGGATATAACTTGTGCTTTGCATAGATATCAAAGTATAAATGTTTCTTCAATGGCTTATAGGGATAAAGATATAGGGATTTGCATGTATATATGGATGGATAAAAGGTTAAGGGGATGGACCCAAATTTACACAAGATCATACCATTTTTCACTCTATACATGTATCAAGACATTTTCTCAAAATGGGAAAATATATGGAAAATGACATGGGTATGAAAATTTTACCTTTAAATTTTCCCTCATTTCAAGGTGCATGTGAATCCTAAAATGATCATTCATATTAAAGTATGTGGCATTCACAAACATGCATGTAAAATAAGCATTCATATATCAAAGGTGAAACAATGGAAATAATGTTCCACCTTTGGGGAGGTGGAACACAAACTAGGTGTTTAGAGACCTAGACCTATTTCCCTCAAGTTTCATTCAAGGAGGCCCTATATATCTAAATCCAATGAATAATGGGGAAAGAGACCTAACAATATGGGAGTCCTAGGGTATGTTTTGTGATTAATGAGGGGTTCACCACCAAGCTAGGGCTTGGAAAAATGTATGAAATGCAAGATCTAATGATTGAACTCAATGATGCAAGAGAATTCACTAAATGAACTATAAATGCAAATAAATCATAATAGAAAACTAGAAAATTATAGAGTACTTGGAAACCAAAGAGTGCTTGAATGGAGGCCTAGAATGTTGAATAACCTAAATTTTAGGCCTACTGGGACTCATACGCCAGTATGAAAATATTAGATATGGGTTTTTGTGTAGGAACTAGTTTCTGGAAAAAAGATATTTGAAACTACCAAAATATGAAAAATGACCTAAACTGGGACTCATACGTCAGAACTAGCATATGAGTCCAGTTAGGGTTCTCTAGAACTTCAAAGTCTCAATCTATTCTTCAATGTCTTTTCTTTCTCCTTGACCTGATTTTTAGATCTAAAGCTACTACTTTGGACCTGTTGGTGAATTTTTATGAAGATGACAACCTTGTGATAACTTGATGACTTTCTCCAACCTTGCAACCTAATCTCCAAAAGATCTTCAAGTCTTCAAAGAACCTAGATCTGTAATCACACAAAGAGAGAGAGAGAGAGAGAGAGAGAGAGAGAGAGAGAGAGAGAGAGAGAGAGAGTGTTGATTGTTAGGGAATAGGGGTTTTCCTTAGTCAAACCCTTTGTAGGTAATTAAACCAAATGATGAGATAATGAAATAAAGAATGAAACATGGAAAAAAAGAACATGAATCATGGACAATGGTACATTAAATGATGTCTTGTAAATCTACAATCTAACATGAAATGGTCATGAAGAATGTAGACCTAGATCTTGAGATAAGTGTAAAACATGCTTGATCTTGATCTTGAATGCAACATCACAACACTAGATCAATGACATGCTTGATGCTTGATATCCTTGACATGATGATGGATCTTGAATTTCTGCAACAAATGATGAATAATTTTCCCTTGAATGCCTTAGGAATGATCTTGAATGCTCTCTTGATGGTCTTGTAAAGTATTGGAATGCTTAACTCTTGGGTGCTTGAATTGATATCATGAATGTTTAGTCTTGCTGAGTTGAAATAAGGATTTGAAAGCTTGTTTATATAGGAAATCCATCCAAATGACCTTTTATTAGATGCCAAAGGCTGACATAGAAGAAATTTGAATTTAAGACCCTATTTTCCTGCATAAATCCTTAAAAATAGGCCAAATGGGACTCATACACCACTTGTGGCATATGGGCTCCACCTGGATGGGAATCATATGCCCAAGGTGGCATATGGGTCCCACAAGGCCTATTTGAAGAGAGAGAATATTGGGGAGTGAATAAATTAAGTTTATATGAGGTCTATGTTAGTATTTTGGTTAGAATATGCCTTGGGATGCATAATGTAGGGTCTTAGGGGCCTATTAATGATGATATTAAGGTCATAAATGAAAGAGGGCCTAAAATTCAATGTGAAAGTGTAAATAAATGCACTCTACAACACTAAATTAAGGAAAAAATAGGTCTATTTAGCTTAAAAGGGCCCAAAATCCCATGTGAATGTGTAAAACAAATTACAACACTAGATTAGGTCCACTTAATTTACAATCCTCCTAAATTTAATGTGAAGGTGTAAATAAATACACTTTACAACATTAAATCAAGGAAAAATTAGGTTTATTTAGCTTTAAAAGGGCCCAAAACCTAATGTGGATGTGTAAAACACATCACAACACTAGATCAAGGTGATATCAAGTCCAATTTATCATTAATTATACCAAAATTAGGTGAAATTGTACCATTTACAAGGGCATACAATTTCCATCACTACATTTAGTCCCCATTTTAGTGAGAGGATGAACTTGCTTAAAACTCACACTAAAGTATACATTCAAGAGGGTTCCAAGTGTACTAATGTGGATGAAAAAGGATGATAAAGATCAAAGGAGGTGTCCAAGCACCAAGAATCTGAGATCCTTCATCAAACCAACATGAGCACAAAAGGATACACGTAAGGTGTATGATTTTCAGAAAAACAAGATACACAAACATACAATGCCAAAGACATAAAGAAGAAAGAAAAGAATATGACAGGTGGATCCAACTTCAACAAATATGTGCTCACTCTAGGTCCATGAAACTTCAAGTTGTACACGGGCTAAGTATCCACAATACGCTCACTCTGGGACTATGAAACTTTAGGTCATCTGTGGGGTGAGTATTTAAAAGGGTGAGACACACAACTAGTTTGTGCCCACATACGCGAGTGGCTAAGGGAAGTCATGCCTCCATTCAGTTCCCATACAACCAAACCAAAGCTATACCTCTTGATAAATTTGATAAGGAAACACACAATAATCATCTTTAGGCTTCATGAGACAAGAAAAACTTTGTAGGCTTGGAGCTCATGAAAAAATAATAAACTTCAAGCTTCATGAGTGAAGAAAAACTTCATATGCTTAGAACTCATGAACAAATAAGATGTATCCACAAGCATGCAAAGTGTGTTATGCAAGGTGGCCATATAACCAATGTTGTAAATATAAAATAGTGTAAGGTATGTTCAAAGGGATTTTTCGTAGTTCATGTAAGGTTTCTTCTTAGGGAACATCATGCCTAATGTGTACAAGAGAGGAAAAGTCAAAGAAATATCATGCTCTCAGAGGAAATCAAACCCAATTACACCACCAAGTAAAGGAAACATCACAAGAATAAAGAAAACCACATAGTGAAACATCAGTGTCAATGTATGCCCCCACTTTAAAGTAGTTGCTAACACCATTGATGTGAGAAATTTATTTAAAGTAGAAGAAGACATGAGAGGATATTCAGAAAGCCATATGCCAAGTCATATGTCCCCAAATGAAATTATGTCATGAATAAGTATGTCACATGCGAGCCAACTTAAGGAATGTCTTCCACATCCAAAGCTTTCTCTTATATATACATGAAAGGTGATCAACTAGCTAAAAGATAAAATGGCCAGTGACATGTGAGGATAAGGTTATATAAACCCTTGCCCCCACTTAGTGCAAGACAAGGATGAGATAAAATGAAAAGAGGAACTAGGTGCTTCAACCCAAGGGAGAGCACCATAGTCCTTAATATATTGAATTTTGTTACTCAAAGTCTTACATTCATTAGTAGTATGATCATGAACTCTATGATATGCACAAAATGAACTCTTGTAGTAAAACTTATTTTAAGTTCTTGGAGGAAGGGATATCAAATGATCTTGGAGGAGCCTCGACAAGATACTTTCTTGATCGATAGTGGAAGATGTTGCTTTGTTTTGTGACAAAGATATCTCTTGCTTAGTACAAGGTGTCATACTTACACAAGACTCTTTAGATTGCAAGATTTTTTACTCTTCTTTAAAGGAAGGTGTAAAATCTAGTGAACTCAAATCATTGGTGTTTTGTGTGATGACACTAACATTAAGTGAATATTTTTTTTATTTTTTTTGTTTCTTGCAAAGGATAATAATCAAGACCACTAGTGTCTATCAGTTCATAATGCACTAATGTTAAATTTGGCTTAGAGGAATCTTTTGTAGTAGTTTTGATATTGAGTGAAGGATTGTTTGTGTCTTTCAAGGGGCAATAACCAAGACCACTAGTCTTTTCTTGTGTGTGAGGCTCTATAGGGATGTAGATACCTTGTTCTCTAGCATCACATCCTTTTCCACTATATCCAATTTGTTTCATAAGCTCATAACCTCTCCCATAAAGTTTTCTCATTTCTTTAGGATTTGGTGGTGGTTGATAATCAACTTAATCAAAGTTTGTTGTATAATTTTCTTCTTTTTCTAAAATGGTTGAGGTGGATGCTTTCGAAGGGTCTTCCAAATTTTGTGTTGACATTACAAATTTTTCCTTTCCCTTTTCAGATTCTTTGTTTATGATCTTGTATTCTCCCATGAATGTTGGTTTAAAATTCAAGGAACCCCAATCATCTTCTAATAGCTTTGTGACTTCCCCAATATGTTTTTCTTTTTCTTTCTATAGCACGGTTTCTGATTGTGTAGTTGGTGTTAATTTTTTCAAAGGATTTTGGACTTGTTTTTCTTAATGTTGAGACAACTATTTTGGTCAGGATTAGCTTCGAGTGTGTACACTTTGTTGTTGTAGACATACTTCATTACATGATGAAGAGTAAAAGGTACCCTATTCATTGCATGAATCCACGGTCTACCTAAAAGGAGATTATATGAAATATTGTGAGCCATAACATGGATCGGTGTCTCTAATGTGGCCTTTCCAGCTATAATAGGCAAAGTGATCACACCAAGCGGTTGTTTCCCTAAATTGTCAAATCCCTTAATAGATAAGGAGTCAGATTAAATTTTTGATTTGTCCATGCCAAGCCTATCCAAAAGGGTCACACTACACACATTAAGGGTAGAGCCATTGTCAACAAGGGTTCACTTTATACCTCTTCCTTTGTAGCAAATGATTACCATGAAAGCATCATTTTGTTTTTGCACTTCTAAAGGGGGGAGTTCACTTTGGTGGAAAATAATGTTAGCATTTATTCCTTGAATCATGACTGCTATGTCATTTAGGTTTGCACTAAAGGGGACCACAACTTGTTGCAAGGCAATTTGAATAATATTATGGTAATGGGGGGAGGCTTAAATAAGGTCCCACAATGATATCTTAGTAGGAGTATTATTAAGTTGTTCAACAATATTTTACTCCTTTCCACTTTGTGGAGGAAAATGAGGACCTAGTAAGATAGGGTTAGGAAATAGGAGGGATGTTGAAGGTTTTTTTCTTGGTTATGGATTGTTTCTATTGTTATATGTATGAGAAATGGTATTATGACTTGGTTTCTGCAAAACATTATTTTTAGGTGGGTAAAGGATAAGATTAGGTTTTTTTTTAGTTTGTTGTTTGTGTGATGGTGGGTAAATAATTAGAATATTCTTAGGATGTCCTACAGGGTATGTAGGAGGTCCAATAGTCAAGAGGGATCTAATGGAAACTTTTTCATCATAACCTAAGTGGTCTTGGTTTGATGCATTTCAAATAAAGGGAAATCAAGAATTACCTTTCACCATAATCCAAAGAAGTCACATCACTGATGTTGTCGTTTTCTTGTACCATGATATCCTCCCTAGGAGGGGATTTTTTAGAACTACAAGCCAAATTTTCTTGACATTCAAGGATTGTTTCTTCCAAAATGACTTCATCACAAGTAGGGAAATGATCAATGGTTGAATTATCTTGCTCAATAAGGGTTTCCCTAGGTGAAGAGGGACAACTAAGATTCTTATGACTTTCATTGATCAAATTATCTTCTTCACAACTAGGAAAGATACTAGGAGAAGGATAAGTATGATTTTCATGATCATTTATGATTTCATTCCTTTGTTCCCTAATGTATTCAAAAATAAGATTGGTAGGGGAAGGATAATAAAGAGGGTTGTTATAGGCATTAAAGATTTGATCATTTAACACCAACTTATCCTCATCATGTACCATCTCATCCTCTTCCACTGAATCATTCTCACAAGCAAAGGGGGAATGGAAATTAGGTAAGGTGATATTTAGAAATGTGTCTATGATGTCATTATCTTGTACTATAATATCTTCCAATGTAGGAGAGTTTATAGAAGAGGAGCTTTCAACAATGTCATGATTCTCAATGAGTGCATCTTCTAACATAAAAATACCTTCATCACATGTAAGAGAGGTATTAGAAGAAGAGAAACTATGATCATCAAAATTGTCTATATTTTTCATCTTCTTCTATCACATCATTCCCACAAATAGGATAGATAAGAGGGGGTGTAGGTTTAAGGAAAGTGTCAAAATTTTCACTCTCTTGCACTAAGAGACTCTCATAATTAGGGAATGTATTGAATGAATGACTATCATGCTTATTGACTGACTAAATTTTTCTTTGCAAACTTGGAAAAGACCAAAACTAACATTTGTGAGCAATAATTTATTCAAACTCAAAATTCAATGTAAAGACCTAAAATGAAATGCAATTTTCAGATTTGAAACAAGGTAATTTTACTGATTACACTATGTAATGATTTGAAAATGAAATGTTGTGAATACAAATTTGGAATTAAGTAATGCATGAAATGGACCAGTTTAGGCTAGATTTAGTGAAATTCATGTAACTGAAACTCAACCAACTGAAATAGATAACAATGGTAGCAAACAAAAGTGTAGAAACAAGGTTTTTAATGTTGTAAAAGGAAGTTTCAGATGTGCACTGAAACTAATTCGCCCAGAGGTGTGTATGAGTCCTAGTGAGGGTTTTTTTGAAAATTTTCAAAGAATTTTAAGTTATTCTTATGATTTTTAGTTTGTATGATTTGTAACTTAAGTGTAAATCCAGATTTTATATGATCTCAAATGATTTGAGATGCAAAAATACAACCTATATGCACTTTCACTAATGCAAAATTTAGAAACCCTAAAATGCCAATTAACTAATGTGAACCCTAATGCAAGTTAAATTTGGGATGATGATTCACTCCAAATCAGAAAGTAAAATATTTTAAATGCAAGTTCACCAAAATGAAACAATGGAAATAGTGTTCCACCTTTTGGGAGGTGGAACAAAAACTAGGTTTTTAGAGACCTAGACCTATTTCCCAAAAGTTTCATTCAAGGAGGCCCTAGAGATATCAATCCAATGAAGAAATGGGAAAGAGGCCTAACAATAGGGGTGTCCTAGGATATGTTTAGAGATTAATGAGGGGTTCACCACCAAGCTAGGGCCCTAAAAAATGTATGTAATGCAAGATATAATGATTGAACTCAATGATGCAAGTGACTTCACTAAATGAATTATAAATGAAAATAAATCATAACAATAAATTGGAAAAGTATAGAGGAGTAATTAGAAACCTGAGAGAGCTTGAATGGAGGCCTGAAATGTTGAATAATTTAAAATTTAGGCCTATTGGGACTCATACACTAGTCTAGGTGTATTAGTCCCAGATCTAGGTTTCTTTGTAGGAACTAGTTTCTAGAAAAAGGGTATCCGAAACTACCAAAATATAAAAAATGACCTAAAATAGGACTCATATGCCAAGACTAGTATATGAGTCCAATTAGGGCTTTCTAGAAATTCAAAGTCTAAATCTGGTCTTCAATGTCTACTCTTTCTCCTTGACCTAATTTTTTGGATCTAAAACTGTTGATTTCAGATTTGTAGGTGACTTTTTATGAAGATGACAACCTTGTGATAACTTGATGACTTTCTCAACCTTGCAACCTAATCTTCAAAGGATATTTAAATCACCTAGATATGCAATCAAAAAGAGATAGAGATAGAGATAGAGAGAGAGAGAGAGAGAGAGAGAGAGAGAGAGAGAGAGAGAGAGAGAGAGAGAGAGAGAGAGAGAGAGAGAAAGTGTTGATTGTTAGGGAATATGGGTTTTCCTTAGTCAAAAAACTAGTAGGTAATTAAACCAAATGATGAGATAATGAAATGAAGGCATGAAACATGAAACAAAGAACATGAACCATGGAAAAAGGTACCTTGAATGATGCCTTGTAAATGATGTCTTGTAAATCTGTAATCTAACATGAAATGGCCATGAAGGATGTAGATCTAGATCTTGAGATAACTGTAGAATAATGCTTGACCTTGGATCTTGAATGCAACATCACAACACTATCTCAATGACATGAATGCCTTATAAATGATCTTGATGATCTTGTAAAGTCTTGGAATGCTTAACTCTTGAGTGCTTGACTTGATATCATGAATGCTTAGTCTTTCTTAGGTGAAATAAGGATTTGAAAGATTTTTTATATAGGCAATCCATTCAAATGACCATTTATTAGATCCAAAGGCTGACATAGAAGTATTTTGAATTTAAAACCCCATTTTCCTACTTAAATCCTTAAAAATAGGCCAAATGGAACTCATACGCCACTTGTGGCATATGGGTCCCACTTAGATGGGACTCATATGCCACTTGTGGTGTATGGGTCCCACCTAGATGGGACTCATATGGCCAAGGTGGCATATGGGTCCCATAGGGCCTATTTGAAGAGAGAGAATGTCAGGGAGTGAAGAAATTAAGTTTATATGAGGTCTATGTCAGTATTTTAGATAAAATATGCCTTGGGATGAACAATATAGGGCATTAGGGGCCTATTAATCATGATATTAAGTTCATAAATGAAAGAGGTCCTAAAATACAATGTTAAAGTGTAAATAAATGCACTTTACAACACTAAATTAAGGAAAAAATGGGTCTATTTAGCTTAAAAAAATCCCATGTAAATGTGTAAAACACATTGCAACACTATATTAGGTCCACTTAATTTACAAGCTTCCTAAATTTAATGTGAAGGTGTAAATAAACACACTTTACAACATTAAATTAATGAAAATTTGGGTTTATTTAGATTTAAAAGGGCCCAAAACTTAATGTGGATGTGTAAAACACATCACAACACTAGATCAGGGCAATATCAAGTCCAATTTATCATTAATTATTCCCAAATCAGGTGAAATTGTACCGTTTCAAAGGGCGTACAATTTTTGTCACTATAAAAGGATATAAAGGGGAATCCATATAAATAATGTACCCTACAAGGAATGAACATGTATGTATGCACTTCAATATGCACTCTCAGTGATACTACAAAATAGAGAAAAAGTATGCAATGAGTAAGTATCAAAAATGTAATTTTGATACATAATAAGAAGTTTCCAATTGTCTAAGAAATGGGAACACTAAGTAATGAGTAAGGTTAGGAATTTTTTAGAAATTCAAAGAATGAAAATGGTGCTTTTGGTTTGGATGTCACATGATGAATTGATGCATGAAGCATATGACATGTCATGTAACAACGATGGACATTTGGTAGTGGTTATGATTTTTTTTGGTAATTATTAATATTTAAGTAGTTTAACATAGGAATGTTAGTGATAATATATGTCTCCATTTATTTGGTTGTATCAATAAGATGAAAGGAATTGGAGTAATAATAATCAAGTAAAGAACTAGGAATAATGAATACATCACATGATAAGAATGTGTAATATTGATAATGATAAATCATGGTAAGAACATATGGGATATAGATAGCTTGTCAAGGAAATAAGGTTCCCATATGATTGGAAATAAAATGTTGTTGTGGCTCTCAATACCCAAAAACACCATGTAATTACAATGACATGAAGCCAAAACAAAGGGTTCATGCTAGAATAATGAAATGAGGCTGGATTAAGAGTATGAATCAAGAATAAGGGCATGAAGTTATAACAAGGGAATTAAACTGGAGCAAAGCATGGAACTTCAATAAGGCATGAATTTGGAACTAGGAAAAAATTCGTAGCAAAGACATGAACACATATGAGGTAGGTAACCAAGATATAATAATAGTAAACTCAATGTGTAAATGAGGGATGTATAATACTCCCAATGGAAAGATGTTAGCAACAAAAGAATAATAAAAAAAACTATAATTAGCTCTAGGAAATATATGTATTTGTAGAGAAGGGGGATTCACTACTCATAAGTCTCTTTATTCCTAAGAGATTCCCAGGGGGAAAACTACCCTAAACTACCTCAAGGAGCAGAGTGAGAATTCTAGAATCCAAAGGAGTAAAATCATAGAGGTTTTCTGGATAGACTAACAGGCTCTCGGCCAAAGGATGAAAATGCAGAAAAAGGATGATGGCATGGTGCGTTGGAGTCCAAGAGGCACATTGGTATCTCGTATAGACAAAAAACTGAGTTTATCATAGAAAATAGCAAAACGACAACCAACAATCAGATTGCTAAGAACTTATAGAATGTAGAAAGGTAATAGAATGTAATAGAACTGAAATGAAGTAAAGTAAAAATGATAAATTTAAAGAGGATGAAAGATAGAAGATTCCCACAAAAAACCCAAGTAATGGGGCCTCTAGCAAATTAATTTCTTCAATACTTTCATACATAAGATCTAGAGAAAATGTTGGGGTTGTATAGGGGTTTTCCTCATTCAAACCCCCATTTTGGTGTTCCCACCTCCAAGGACAGTCAAATAGATAGGTAGAGATAATAGGAATGAAATGAATGCAAGAGTGATAAAAGAAATCCCCACTCAAGGAGGAGAACCCAGATCACAAGGACATGATAAATCCCAAGATGCTCACAAGCACAAGGTAAGAGGGATATTAGCTAGAAGGCTTAAGGAAGCCAAAGAGAGCAAGGAGGAAAGAGAAGGTTGCAAGAGCCAAGAGAGCTGCAAAGAATGTTTATAAGAGCTTAGGACTGTGAAGCTGTTGTAACAAGTGAGGGATTTGTGCAAGAGAGCAAAGAGGGAAAGGATAGTGTATGCAAGAGAGAAGGCTCTAGAGAGACAAATGAATTGAAATAATGAATTAAAAAGAGAGAATAGAGGGAAAAGAAGCTTTTGGGTGGTCACAAGGCGTCTTGGGTGTTACACTAACAAAGATAAACATGCTAAAAAATGATCGTTTGAACTAAAATGTCACAAGACACTAGCACGGTGCGTGGACATCCATGCAATGCGATAGTGTCTAGACACATCACACTACAAAATGACAAGAATGAGAAAAGCACAAGGTTTGACGCAAAGCTGATGCACAAAGGTATCTGCTGAAAAGGGGTGTTGAGCATCCTGAGAGGGGAAAAAGGCTGATGCAAGGGCTAAAATGAGCCTACAAAAATTCCAAGGGAGTGGACACTAAATTATATGCAAGAATGTATGTGAAATTGCAAGAGGTGCAATTTTACGACATTATAGTATTCACAAAACAATTCTCTAAGAATTTAATGCATCAATGTAAAATCAAAGTATAGGATCTAATAAGCATGATATGCCAATAAAATATTTCAATGGACATGATACATAAAGGAACAAATGAAACAATAAAACAAGTGATAAAGGAGTAAGAAAAAATAAGTAGACAACCCAAATAGCACATGAAAATAAATGTACAATGAAAAGTAGGTAGAGCATAGGTAAATAGTTCAGAAAAATGGTAAAACAAAAAGTATCCTCCAAATAGGAATGATGATCATATAAAATATACAACATAGAATAGATTTAAAAAATTCACAACAATAAATGCATAATTTGAAAAGGCACAAAATTAGAAAGAAAAAATAAAAACTAAAAGGATAAAAAGAAAGAAAAATTCAAGCTATATATATATATGTATATATATATAGCTTGAATATATATGTGATGGTGACTCTCATAGCTCATTAAATAAAAATCTTTCTAGGTATTGCCTTAGGAACCTCTAGCTATGTCTTATCCATTAAGCTTCCATTATTCCAAAACTCACCATCCAATTTATCTTCTTGTTTTTATTGTATTATTCTTTTAATATCATAAAATTGCACCCCTTGCAATTTCAAATGCATTCTTGCATCTGCTTAGTGTCCACTACCTTAGTATTTGTGTAGGCTCATTTTAGCCCCTGCATCAGCTTTTTTCCCCTCTTAGGATGCTTGAAAACCCCTTTTCAGTACCTTCCCTTGCACATCAGCTTTGTGTCAAACCTTGTGCCTTTCCTATTCGTATTGTTTTGTAGCATGATTTGTTTCGATATTAGTGTGTCGCACAGACATATGTGCACCACACTAACATCCTATGATGTTTCAATGGTCAAAAACTATTTCCAAGCATTTTTTCAACTTGTCACCCCCTTTTTTCAGTGGTAATGGCTAGGGACACCTTGTAACCACCCAGGAAGCTTCTTTTCCCTCTTTAAAAGTTCATCCCTTCAACTCATTTAGCCTTCTAGCTACACTCTAACTTCTCTCTAGATTTGGCTCCTTGGGTTCTACCTTGAACTCTCACATCCTTACAACACCTTTTGCAACACTCTTTGCTTGAGCAACTATCCTTGTCTCCCTCTTTGGCTTCCTTAAACCTCACAACTTCATCTCCCTTATCTTGTGCTTGCGAGCATCCTGGGATTCCATATCCCCTATCAATTGCATCCTTATTTTGTGATACGGCTTCTCCTCCTTGAATAAGGATTGCTTTTATCACTCTTATTTTGTGATACATGTTCTCCTCCTCGAGCGAGGATTGCTTTTATCACTCATACTTGGTGGTGTAGGTTCTATTCCTAAAGCAGGTTTTTCTTTCACCACACGCTTTATCCATTTCAATTCATTTCTCGCTATCTATCTAGATGTCTGTGGAGGTGGGAACACCAAAATGGGGGTTTGACTGAGGTAAACCCCTATACAGCTCCAACACTTTCTTTAGATCTTACACATGCAAGTATTGAAGACATTCATTTGTTAGAGGCTTCATTAATTGGGTGGTTGTAAGCATTTTCTTTCTCCTCTTTAACTTTATCATTTATACTTCTTTATTTTAGTTCTGTTATATTTTGTTACTTTCCCACATTCTAAAAGTTTCTAGTAACCAGATTGCTTGTAGCCACTTTTCCATTTTTTGTGATAAACTTAGTTCTTGGTCCATATGAGATGCCAATGCACCTCTAGGACACTAGTGTGTTGTGTTGCTGTTCATATCCTACTAACATCCTTTGGCCAAGAGCCTGTCAGTTTATTTAGAAAATATCTATGATCTGCTTTTCCTAATTTTGAAACTCTCATGTTGTTTCTTGAGGTAGTTTAGGGCAGTTCACCCCATGAGGCTCTTTGATGAAGAGAACTTGTGAGTGGTGAATCCTCCTTCTCTACAGTTCTTTACTTTTTTAGTTACATGTGTTTCTTCTTGATTTTCATTTGTGCTAGGTGAAAACACATGTTCAATAGGTGTAGCATTACATACTTTTGTTCTCACAAATTCTTTTTTTGAACTTATGGTTTGGGTAAAATCATAGGAATTCGATGCACTAGGGTATGTGAATGGAAATGGGGAATTAAAAGGGGGTCAAAATTGGCCATATTTTTTTAAATTAGTAAAAATAAATATTTGATGAGAATTGAAGATAGACACACTAAAAATTTGAAGATGCAACAAGAACAAGAGTTATAGCTCTTAGACTCTACTTTATAATATATTATTTAATAAAAAAATGGAGATTAAGAGGTTCAAATTTGGGAAGAACACAAAGTTATCCTATTTTTATTAGAAAAATATACCATAGCATCCAATATGCTCCCTTTAAAATTTTGAATTTTCAAATCATTTTTAAAAGGAATGGCGGAAAATTAGCTAGAATCATGTAGTTTATGCCTAATTTTTCTACTAATTTTTAATCACTATACATTTTCATTCATTTTCAAAATGGATAAATTAGGTAAAAAATAAAAAATAGAGTGTTCTCCCCCTCTTTTTTAAAAATTATTCAAAAATATATATTTTTAATGTTTATAGAATAGAGTGTAGAATGTAAAAATGTAATTTGTTTCAAATATGGATGAATGGAAAAAAAAAGAACAAAATATACTATAAATAGGTTTTTGAAAAAAAATTGACCAAAAAAGTGAAGATAAAATCCCCAATCGATGTATTAGAAATGTAGAAAATATATATGGTTATAAAGGTAAGAGAGAGCTTGAAGTTAGTTTTATTTTTTAGATCATCATTAGAAGACATGGAAAGTGTTAGAGTAATAAGTTATTATGCTTAATTAATTATATCATACTGGCTAATTAATTAAGTCACTTATTCCTTTAGTTGCTTAAGCTAAACTTAGGCACATTAATAATTGATTAATTATTAAGTGTGCACACTAGGGTTTCATTTAGGGTTTCGCTTTTAGGGTTTCTTGATCTCCTTCATAAGGATTGATCTCTTTGTAATAATGAATTCTTGAATAATAATATTTGCACATCTTCTTGCAAATCTCTGCCTTTTTCTAATTTTTCTCTTCTATGGAAGGTCTTCTCGGTTTGCAAATCTAATCTTGGTTTCTATCATGGTATCAGAGCCTTGATTTGCAACCCCTTAGATTTTTGAGAAAATCATTGTAGGGTTCGTTCAGGATTCTTCGAGGGTATCATGTCTTGAGTTCATCTATGCAGCATTTTGGGTCAGATCTGAGCATTTCATTGAATCCAGAGCTTCCGGAATAGTCAGGTTTGCCTTTCATTTCATTGAAAAAGACCTTCATTTGTCAGATCTACGAGGATTTGAAGTTGATGAGGGTTTCCAGATCTAGAGTGTACCTAAAATTTTGGAGCGTTTTCAGCCCAAACGGATCTCACCATTGCGTTCAGAGCACCCAAAAACCCAAAAATCGATTGTCAAATCATCAAAATCGGACACAGTGACTCCAGGAGGTTAAAAAATTTCATTTCGGGGGTCGTACGGCCTTGTACGACACGCAATCCAATTTTTTATTTTAAAAAACTAGAGTTAATGGATGCCGCCGTCAGTTAACCGCTAGCGGTTAACCACTAGTGGTTAATGCTAGCGGTTAATGCTAGTGGTTAGTCTAGCCGCCAGGCTTAACTCCAAACCCTTTTGGAGTTTTGGTATTTTGGGCATAACTTTTGCGTCCGAACTCAGATTTTCAAAAAAAAAAAATCATTGGAAAGCTGGTTCCGAGCACTATCCTTTGGTGTAAGTGATTTTATAGTATTTTTATGTTTTACTACATTTATTTCTGTTTGAAGTCAGATGTTTATTTTGGACTTTCGAGCTCATAACTTTTTGCCACGATCTCCAATTTTCTCTATCTTTGTGGCGTTGGAAAGGTATTAAGGAGCTCTATGTTGCTATCCATGTAATTTTTCTGTATCTATCCCAGGTTGATCACTTATTCCAGATTTGGCCTGATGGGTTGTTTGGAGATTACTTGGATGTTTTGGCAGTTGGGAGGGTGCATCTTGCATCTTTGCACTTCATTTTTCAGTAATACATATTTCAATAATTGCTTGTTGATTCATAGATTCTAGGGTTGTTCCCGTTTGGAGTTTTTGAGTGTTCCGAGGCATCGGGTCTGCTGTTACTTTTTTCATGATTCCTTGAGTCAATCAGTGACTCTCATCCGGTTTCAGTAGTAGACAGAAGAATCTTTCCTTGCTTGCCAGATTTTAGTTCTAGTGTTACTCTACAGAGTTCTTCCAGTGCTTCTTTGCAACATGTCATCTTATTGTAGGGGGGTTTTGTCCCACTGGGTTTTTCCTTCTCTACCTCATTCTTGCATTTGTAAATGGGTACCTGATCAGGCCTAGTTGTCGGGACCCATCTTTGCTTTCATGCATCTTATTCTAGTGTTTTAACTTATTCCTAAGTTCATCTTAAGGGGGGGTGTTAGAGTAATAAGTTATTATGCTTAATTAATTATATCATACTGGTTAATTAATTAAGTCACTTGTTCCTTTAGTTGCTTAAGCTAAACTTAGGCACATTAATAATTGATTAATTATTAAGTGTGCACACTAGGGTTTCATTTAGGGTTTCCCTTTTAGGGTTTCTTGATCTCCTTCATAAGGATTGATCTCTTTGTAATAATGAATTCTCGAATAATAATATTTGCACATCTTCTTGCAAATCTTTTCCTTTTTCTAATTTTTCTCTTTTGTGGAAGGTCTTTTCGGTTTGCAAATCTGATCTTGGTTTCTAACACAAAGTTGATGGAGAGCATGCTTGAATTAAGTGTTTTTTTATGTTTTACAAAAAATATACCTTTATGTTGGAATACTGGAATCACTGAGATTGGGTGGGTGGGTGGGGTGAATCGGTGATTCATGTAAGTCACAAAATTTTAAAAATCCAAGGATTTAATTGAATTTTGAGCCAAAAGATCAAATGACAGTTTATAGAATAGTTTTGACTTGTGCATGTGTTTCAATTAACCATGAATTAAACATAAAGACATAACATTAACATAGGTTGAACTTAAGATGTTTTACAATTTCATATGTATCAGAGCCTACATTAATAACATAACTTTTTATGCATGATATTTTGACATAAACAATGGCAGAGATGAAAGACTGATAATTAACAACCATTCAATGCATTTGATGATACATTGAGATTAGAAATATAAGAAAAATCACGCACAAAATATCATCACATAACACAATATATGTCCTGAGTAGAAAAATCTCTTGGGGAATAAAAACCACTTGAAAAATATTTATCTTTATTCACTTAGCACCAACTCTACAAAGTTTAGGAGCACCAACTCCACAAAATTTAGGAGCACCAACTCCACAAAGTTCAAAAGCACCAACTTCATAACATATAGGAGCACCAACTCCTTTACAATGCATAACAATTATAGTACTCTATCAATACCCTAGAAGTGCAATTTGCAGTCCTAGTGTCTCAATAGAAGACTATAAATATTTTCAATAAGCACATTGAAGAATGTTTTATGAGAATGACGCCTTCCTTAAATATAATAATCTAAGAATCATTGTCATAAGATTTTCAATGCAATACAACTTTTGTACAAAGATAAGTCTAAAGTCTCATATTCTTCTTCCAGGTAACCCTAAATTTTTTTGAAGGTTATCTTTTAAAGACATTGTGTGTAATAGCCTCTATATGTAGTTTCAATAACTGTAAACCTACTCAGGTTAGGGTTACAGGTGAGAAACCCTAAAGAGTCTTTTAACAAACTCTTTAACAAGTTTAAGCAAAGAAAATGAGAGTATTTCTATTACAACACGAGAAGAATCATCTAGAAACCCTAAATGGTTATAATCATAATAAACAAAAATTAAGCCCTTATCAATAATATTTCAAAACCAAAGATTTACTCGCAAAAACCCATACAAATTTGAGTGAGCATAAAACAGTTTCATGCCTTTCAAAAAGATTATCCTTTTACCATTCTTAACAACTTCCTTAACAAATTTTCTCAAGGCTCATAAGCATCAAAAGATTTTCTCCATTACCTAATTATAGTGGAAGAAAATTGAACAAATACCAGAATGATCTATCGAGAAGTTCCATAACTACCAAGCCGAAAGATGGCAACAAATCTTCTCCAGTATATTTGAGCTTTGTCACTTTAAGCTGTTGACAACATTCCATCTGATCATTGCAAAACCTGGACATAATTTCCATGTGATTTTCTACCTATTGTTCCCTAATGAGGGATTTGAAATAATGAAATAAAAAATTCCTTTTACCAAGCTTTGAAAATAAGCTTTTAACCTTTAGTATACTTGACAGCCTTAGGCTAGGATAAACTTTATCACATATTTTAGCATGCCCGATTCTTTCCAATAGAAAAAAATTTATGTCACTTTTAGTACCTGATACCTTTTACAAGGTGATTGCTAACAATGCCATAACTTATAAACCATATAGTAAATCAAAGATCTCATAACCATATAAGATGTCGATTACCTTAGCAAACCATAGAAGTATGTATTGACAATGCCACAAAGAAATGTGATTATCAACTTGCTTAAAATAATATCATTACATTTGAATGTAACAAGGAATTTGAATCACCTTATTTGATCAATCTAAAATACTTCAAGTGCAAAGACCACAGTGATGTCAATGATGCCCATGCAACCAAACTAAACCAAAAATCATCTCAAGAAGCAAAATGTAAACACTATTATACAAATCAAGTATAAATATCATGAATTCCTTAAAAAAATACAATAGTGCAATAATATGAGATTAATAATGCACTCATATATCATTCAAAGACAAACTGATAATAATCAACCGAATATAACTATGACTTGTAGAATTGAAGGATCAAACTAAAAATCTGAAAAACATCCTGTCAAAATGATAAACACTGTCACATCAACATATATCAAAATTCTGAATCAAAATCCTGTAACTGCATATCATGTAACTACAACATATCATTCACCAACCACATGTGAATAGACCAATGTAACTGTATATCAGAGAACTAGTTTTGTCATCAAGGATAAACCAATATCATAAACAACTGAAAGCCAACAAACTCCCCCTTTTTCCTTGATATAAAAACACATATCATCTCTCCCCTTTTTTTCCTCAATGACAAAGAATGAGAGAAGAGAATGTGAGATTCCATGAAGATAGAAAACTGAGAAGCTAGCCAACTATCTAACACAATAACTAGTTGCAAGTAGAGCAATATAGCAGCAAACTAAATATGCAAGAGAGTTGTGAATGAACAAATATAAAAACAAGCTTCCCCTGTCAAGAAACAATCAACACTGAAATCATATGTGGCAAAGAACAATGGGTTGAAAAAATTCAAATCATGATTTTAATCTATCTCTGTCTGATATTGCTTTGCATAAATAGTGTAGACAAATTCCTTCTTACTCTAGTACTTGAAAATCACTTTTGTCATCTACTACTGTTTTGCACCAAGAACCAATAGAGCTCTATCACATTTTGTCCAAGAACACCAATCTCACATCCAAATCCTCTGGCCATGCACACTATGAAGAATGTTGTCACTGCCCAAATAGAAGAAGCGCATGTTCACAAGGTCGAGTGTTGAAGCTTTCTCAAAGTCAAATGTTGTTCACTAAATATAGTCTAAGTAATCACTATTTGGAATCAACCTAATACTACAATCTATAATAGCTGGCCCTTGGAAAGCTTGGTATCATTATGATGTCACAAGATAGGAATCACAGTAGATAAAGGTGTTGTATGAAAAATAGGTAGAGGCATAACATTGTGACTAATATAATACCTAGTCCAAGTTTGTCTTGAAAAACATTGAATCACTATTAGCATGAAAAAAACATCATCAACACTAACAACAATGAATGGGATACTGATTTAAAGAAATCATAACATAAATAAGTAAAGGCACTGTCAAGTATACTATCACTTTCTCATTTGATCATTTGATACAAGCACCACCACTAGATCATATGTTTGTCATAAATCATCAATTGTCATGACAACTATCCTTGTCCTATCACCAGATTTTATTGTCCTTGTACTAGTCAAAGTCTACTTTCCCACATTTCCTTGAAACACTACTCCCTTTTTGATATAGCATAGTTTTTTCTGAGATACATAGACTACTAAGGTGTGAATGAATGTGAATCACCTTATACAAAATTACAAATGAGATCATACTCCCCCTTGGTCATATCTTCTCTGTCGTATACTAAATTGATTTACACCAATAGTACCTCCTTAAATAATATAAAGATTTGCTTACTCTTCCTTCTAAAACCACTATTTTATTAAAGACCATCTGCCATCACAATTATTATAATCACATGCGAATGACACTATATAAATTGTCACCTTGCATTTCCATAGCCCTATGTCCTCTTTTGTATATAAAAATGACTTGTCTTTAACTCACTATCCACTCTCTTTGAATAGTCACTTTTGTCATACAATGAAGGTCTTATAAGGTTTGTCACACCATAAGAATCTACACCACAAAATGTGAAAGACTGTACCACACATAATTAAAGGTTTGTTGCTCTACTTTACATATCAACTGCAACAAACAATCATGAAAATTAAAGTCACTTCTATCCTTGGTGAAAATCACTATTAAGAGTCACTATCAAAGTCAACATAGAGCTATTTCCATTTCCTCAAAATGCATACAATTCACCTATCTAAAGAAGGTTTGTCTGAAACAAGAGGTCTATCAGATCATTAAACA
Source organism: Sequoia sempervirens (assembly GCA_007258455.2). Classification (NCBI taxonomy): domain Eukaryota; kingdom Viridiplantae; phylum Streptophyta; class Pinopsida; order Cupressales; family Cupressaceae; genus Sequoia; species Sequoia sempervirens. The sequence goes on along the minus strand of VDFB02000943.1, from coordinate 2,121 downwards.
ACAAAAGTCTGCATCAAACCACAATCACATATGTTTCTTCTCTGCTAAAGGACTGCTACCTACAACAACACTGGAATGCTACTTCGAGTTTTCTACTCAAACATGTTACTTTATTTTTAAGTGCTACACTCTTCGATCTTACTTCTTGGAGAGTAATAATAAAAAATTGTGATGTTCAAACAATAATAAACACTACTATAATAAAGTACTTTTCTTACCTCTACATCATTGTCAGAATAGATTAAGGTTACCACTATCAACATCAAATACACGAATGATCATAACATCTACAAATTGTCAAATAGCATATGATAGTGTCTTGAGGAGAAGCTGACATTCACTAAAATGATTCACTATTGGCAACTGTCAATGATTAGTATCAACAAACCTTATTCATGCATAGCACTACACCCTAATAATTTTGCAAACATTTTATCTTTAAGAAGAATCATTCATTTGAATCAAATAGAGTGCATTACCACTATCAAAGTGCCATAACACTATCACTATATACAACCACTTCTCAAATTAACTGTCCTTTTCAAATATTTCTGCTATTCACAAAGTGTGAATCTTGACAAACACCTAATCACCAAATTACCAAGATCAATGTACAATACAAGCTACTACAAAAGATGCATATCACTTGAGATATCATAGCATACTATCATCTCAAAACAATCAGACAAAAACAACACTGGAAGGGAACTATTTTCAAGATAATAATTTGAATCCTTAAACACTATCAATGAAAAATAGAATAATCCCTAAAGAAGAATGGTCACTGACCATACACCATAAAATCACTACACTAAACTGTCAACAGACTCTATCCTATCATTGTCATGAAGGATGTCCTCATTTTCATATGTCATTCAAATTACCACTGATTAGTTGCATTTTCTTACCAACTTCTACATTCTTATTTCAAACCCATGTTGAATATAAAAATATGCTATTTCTTTTAATGTTGATGTGACTTATCTATGCTTCTAGACTTTGCATACATGTTTATCAGGGCACTTGCAACAACAAAAAATTTATATACCATGATTCAAAGAAGGATAGCAGGGACTAATAATACTCTTGCTAACTACATTTTCATGAATGTTTCTCAAAATATTTTCAAAAAATATACTTTGTGGTCTTGCATTCACTACATATCCAAGGTTCACAAGTTTCATCTTTTAAATGATCACAATAGATTTAACACATACCTATGACACAAGTCACAATGTTCAACAAGTGATGATGACATATCCACGATTTGAACACTTTCTTTAAAAGAACTACACTTACTATCACTACATTGCCCATAATAATACTTATAACATCCTTGTCTTCTCTAGGGGCTGAAGAATAAAACACTAACCTGCTCCCCCTTACCTCATGCTGGCCTTTCATGCAATAGTTGATCTCTTTTGTGTAGTATGCACTAGTTTAGGATTTTCATTTCCTAGGTCTTGTTTTCTTCTCCAAACTTGTATGGGCCCTTTCTTTTTCTTGCTCAATGCATCTACATTTTTTTTTTGATATGATGCCTTCAATTTACTCCTACACTATTGTGCCTTATTCCCATAGTTATGACACTTAAAGCATGTAATATTATAACCAATGAAAGAAGTAAAGGAATCATATTTTCTTGACATTCCAAAACTTCTATGATCATATCTTCCTTACCTCCTACAATTTCTTGTACAATCTTTTTCTCTATGACCATAAACATGACAACAATAGCAATAGCCATGAAATTGAGAGTAGTTATACCTAATAGATGGAGGTCTTGATGGATTGTTTTTCCTTCTATCTTCATCAACACATTTATCTTTTGTCTTATCTATAGGAGCAACAACATGATGACCCAAATCTATCTTCTTTCTTGGTGACTATTTAACCTTGAAACTTTGTCAATCTTTTGTTGCAAATACTATTTCATGTTGAGACTCATATTGAATTCCTAAATTTTTTCCTTTTTCATACCCTAAACCAAAAATTCCTTTGTGATGCTTTTGTTTATTCAACATCTCATTTAGCTTAATGGTGCTTTGTTCAACCTTTTGATTTCTCCAAATCTTAACGCTTTCAAGATCTTTATTTAGAGCAATTACCTCTATTGGATCT